>JBBPBX010025635.1:0-21548 GCA_038048925.1 Garcialebias charrua
TCTCTACGCTCAAGGTCTCTACGCTCGATGACGTCTCTATGCTCGAGGTCTCTACGCTCGATGACGTCTCTACGCTCGAGGTCTCTACGCTCGATGGCGTCTCTACGCTCGATGCCTTTAGCACGATGGCATATCGTCGCTCGACGCCTCCACGCCAGATGTCTCGACACGTCCAGAGGTCTTAACTCTCGTCTCGACGCTTCCAGGCGTCTCAACTCTCGTCTCGACGCTTCCAGGCGTCTCAACTTTCGTCTCGACGCCCGTCTCGTCTACGCCCCAAGACGTCTCTGCGCCCCGAGACGTCTCTGCGCCCCAGGACGTCTCTGCGTTCGTCTCGACACCTGCGCTCGTCTCAACGCCTTCAGAAGACCCCATGCTCGCAGAGGACTCGTCACTCGTTTCGACTCCTTCGGGTGTCGCAACGCTCAGCTCATCGCTGCCTGCTGTCTCGCCGTCCAGCAGTTCGCTTGCATGCAGACTGGACTCCTGCAGACCGCCGGCATGCTGTCTCGACTCCTGCAGGCCGCCCGCGGGCAGACTCCTCGCTTGTGGCCTCTGATGGTCGACCTCCCGGCCGTCCCTCTGAGGTTGCTCGTCGTGTGGCCTCTGATGGTCAGCCTCCCGGCCACCCGCCTGACCGGCCGTTGCCTGATGTCGGTCTCCTGGTCTTCCTCTTTGGTTTTTTGACGTTAGCTTAGGTTTAGTCTTTGTGTTTGTCTCCTAGGTCTTTTCCTGCCGGTTTTTGGTTTCATGCCCTTGTGTTGTCCTTGTGTCCCTTTTCTTCCTCGTGCCCTCCTTCCTTGCAGATTCCTCCCGCCCTGAGTTTTTTTTGGGTGTTTTTTCTTGGACACCTGGGAGTGTCTTTTGGGAGGGGGGGTATTGTAAGGATGACTCGTCCTGTGTCCTGTTGGTCATGTTAGGTAGTCCCTGATCAGTTTTCCCAGTTAGTTCCTGATCAGTTTTCCCAGTTCAGTCTTTATGTTTATTTACACTTAGTTTACCAGGTCTAGTTTCTCAGTCTTGTCTGTTCTCCTCATGATGTTTTTCTGTTAGTTATTTTAGGTCCCCTTCTTGTTCAGTTCTGGTCCCCTTCTAGTTTGGTCCACATGTTCAACCACTCTTTAGTCTCCTCTTGTTAGTCTCCATGTTCCGGTTAGTCCGTTTCGGTTAGTCCGTTTCTGATCTGTTGGTTTATTAGTTTCCCTTCTGGTTTAGTCTCCTTGTTTATTTAGTGTCCCTTCTAGTTAGTCTTCATGGCTGAATTACTCTTCATTTAGCCTCCATGTCTATGCATTCTTAGTTCAACCTCCAGTTCTGTCATTTAGTCAACTTTTCATGTTCAGCTTCAGTCTCCCAGCCCTGCTCTGTCTTGTTAATCATTTCATGTTCAGCTTTGGTCTCCCAGCCCTACTCTGTCTTGTTAATCATTCCCAGGTGTTTTGTGATTGCCTCCTGTCTTGTCTGTGTATATATGCCTTGCTTGTCAGTCTGTGTTTTGTCGCTGCATAGTCTGGTAAATCCTTATGTCTCTCACCACAGCTCCTGTGAGTTTTGCTGCCACGACAGCTTTGTTTATTTGTTATTAAAAGTATTTATTTTTACAACCTCTTGCCTCCTGCGTTTCCGTCTGCGCCACTGGGCTTTAACACGCTCTCTGAGTGAAACCGTGACATTATGCAGCAAACCTACAAAGAGCCCAGCGGACGGAACTTTTCGCCTACCTGTTCGCTCGAGTCCACGCAGAGGGACGAGTCCGTCTTCCGTTGCGGTGGATTTCAGCTCCACGAGGACCACCTGACGTCCTGCTCCAGTTCGGCTCTTCCTCAATGTCCACTCGTTTCCGGATGGACCTCGGGTGAGGATGACGACGAACTGTGTTTCCCTCTTGTTCCCCAGTCCCCACGCCGCCAAAGGAGCGGTAAAAAGAGGACCCGGAAACGGTTGCCTACACCTCCGTCTTGGTCAGCTGATCGGGCTCGGTCCAGCGAGTCAGAGCATTTTGGGCACGACTCCAGGGCTCCGGTGGGGGCGCGTTCCATGGCCTCACCTCCAAGGTTCCCGGTGAGGGTGGACACAGACGCCCCACCATCGCTCGCAGCGTTTCCAGCTCGGTTCGGTGAACCCGGTCACAGCGTCCCCACGGGGGCGGGTCTTCTCACCGCTCACTCATCTCCCCATTCATCCAGAGTTCAGATGAATGGGGGCCAGCCCACAGGTCATTCACTAGAACAATTACGCATTACGCCAGCAGAGGTCATCCCGGGAAGTTCTTCTGGGGTGATAAACATTTCCAACCTCCATCACATAAACTCAACTCTACAGAGACTGTTTTCCTCATCTATAAATGATCCGGTCTGTTCAAACGTACAACTCACTCTAGCTGAAAAACTGTTGATATCCACACCTGGCCTCTTGTCCTTCCCCGATTATAGTCAGCTCCTGAACGTAATTAGAGAGTCAGAGTCAGAGTCAGAGAGAATTTATTGTCATTTGCACCGCATGTAGTACATGTGTTGAAAACGAGATTATGTACACAGGGTCCCAGTTACATCCAACAACAAATGCAAGAGAAATACAATAATAACATCTAGGATTAACTAAGAGAGACATCACATCAGCTAGTAATACACTAAGCCCTAATGTAGTAGAAAAACATCATTATAAACAGCAGCACGAACATGAGCAGATGGTCACAGATGAACGCAGCAACAAGAAACAGATCAGTACAGTATCAGTATGATGTGACATTTTGCAGTGTTTATTCTTATTATTTATTTATTCATGAGTCTGACAGCCTCAGGGTAGAAGCTGTTTCTCAGTCTAGTGGTTCTACATTTGATGCTCCTCAACCTCCGTCCCGAGGGGAGTGGTGCAAAGAGTGAGTGTGCTGGGTGAGTGAGGTCTTTCATGATGCAGGTGGCTCTTTTTCTGCATCTGGAGGTGTAAATGTAGAATTAGAAGTATGAAAGCATCCGTCACTGGTTCTACTTCCGCACCCTTAGTCTGTGCTGAGACTGCAATCCCCTCTGAAGCAGCATCCGCAGATTTTGCGTCTACGGACTTTCTGGCACCTGCGGGGTCCTTTCGAGAGGACGCCCCTCGTGTGTCATGCTCTAAGGGGGACTTCAATGTTGTCTCTCGTGTTGTGTTTGCTGAGGGAGATCCTGAACAACGAGAGGTGTTCCAGTCTGGTCCTGGACTGCGCCGTCGCCGTCGTGGCAGGGATCGATGGCAGAAGGGACCTACGGACTCTTCAGCTCCTGTTCCGGTACTTGGTTTCTCCACACATGGTTCCTCTAGTGGTTTTTCGTTTTGTGGCTCTTCGGTTGCTACAGACTCGACGCCCGGCTCTTCGGCTGCTGCAGACTCGACGCCCGGCTCTTCCGCTGTTGCAGACTCGATGCCCGGCTCTTCGGCTGCTGCAGACTCGACACGGCTCTTCGGCTCCTGCAGACTCGACTCCTGATTCTTCGGCTCCTGACTCTTCGGCTCCTGGTTCCAGATCTTCAGATACAAGCTCTTCAGCTCCTGGTTCTCCTAGTTTCTCGGCTCCAGAGGACGCTGCCCTGCCTCCGGTTCCAGAGGACGCTGCCCTGCCTCCGCCTCCGGTTCCAGAGGGCGCTACCCTGCCTCTGCCTCCGGCTCCAGAGGGCGCTACCCTGCCTCCGGCACCAGGGGGTGCTCTCTCCACCACTACAGAGGGTCCCAGCGCGACAGATGTCTCCACGCCAGACGTCTCCACGCCAGACGTCTCCAAGCCAGACATCTCCACGCCAGACGTCTCCACGCCAGACGTCTCCACACCTGATGATGTCTCGACTCTCGTCTCTTTGCCAGATGATGTCTCGACTCTCGTCTCTTTGCCAGATGATGTCTCGACTCTCGTCTCTTCGCCAGATGATGTCTCGACTCTCGTCTCTTCGCCAGATGATGTCTCGACTCTCGTCTCTTCGCCAGATGATGTCTCGACTCTCGTCTCTTCGCCAGATGATGTCTCGACTCTCGTCTCTTCACCAGATGATGTCTTGACTCTCGCCTCTTCGCCGGATGTCTCAACTCTCGTCTCTTCGTCGGATGTCTCGACTCTCGACGTCTCGCCTCTCGACGTCTCGCCTGATGTCTCGACACTAGACATCTCGACACTAGACGTGTCCTCGCCAGATGTTTCATCACTCGACGTCTCTACGCTCGAGGTCGTCTCTACGCTCGATGACGTCTCTACGCTCAAGGTCGTCTCTACACTCGATGACGTCTCTACGCTCGATGTGGTCTCTACGCTCGATGACGTCTCTACGCTCGATGTGGTCTCTACGCTCGATGGCGTCTCTACGCTCTAGGTCTCTATGCTCGATGGCGTCTCTACGCTCGAGGTCTCTACGCTCGATGGCGTCTTAACGCTCGAGGTCTCTACGCTCGATGGCGTCTCTACGTTCGAGGTCTCTACGCTCGATGGCGTCTCTACGCTCGATGCCTTTAGCACGATGGCATATCGTCGCTCGACGCCTTCACGCCAGATGTTTCGACACTTCCAGGCGTCTTAACTCTCGTCTCGAAACTTCCAGGCGTCTCAACTCTCGTCTCGACGCTTCCAGGCGTCTCAACTTTCGTCTCGACGCCCGTCTCGTCTACGCCCCAAGACGTCTCTGCGCCCTGAGACGTCTCTGCGCCCCAGGACGTCTCTGCGTTCGTCTCGACACCTGCGCTCATCTCAACGCCTTCAGAAGACCCCATGCTCGCAGAGGACTCGTCACTCGTTTCGACTCCTTCGGGTGTCGCAACGCTCAGCTCATCGCTGCCTGCTGTCTCGCCGTCCGCAGTTCGCCCGCATGCAGACTGGACTCCTGCAGACCGCCGGCATGCTGTCTCGACTCCTGCAGGCCGCCCGCGGGCAGACTCCTCGCTTGTGGCCTCTGATGGTCGACCTCCCGGCCGTCCCTCTGAGGTTGCTCGTCGTGTGGCCTCTGATGGTCAGCCTCCCGGCCGCCCGCCTGACCGGCCGTTGCCTGATGTCGGTCTCCTGGTCTTCCTCTTTGGTTTTTTGATGTTAGCTTAGGTTTAGTCTTTGTGTTTGTCTCCCAGGTCTTTTCCTGCCGGTTTTTGGTTTCATACCCTTGTGTTGTCCTTGTGTCCCTTGTATTCCTCGTGCCCTCCTTCCTTGCAGATTCCTCCCGCCCTGAGTTTTTTTTTTGGGTGTTTTTTCTTGGACACCTGGGAGTGTCTTTGGGGGGGGGAGGTACTGTAAGGATGGCTCGTCCTGTGTCCTGTTGGTCATGTTAGGTAATCCCTGATCAGTTTTCCCAGTTTGTTCCTGATCAGTTTTCCCAGTTCAGTCTTTATGTTTATTTACACTTAGTTTACCAGGTCTAGTTTCTCAGTCTTGTCTGTTCTCCTCATGATGTTTTTCTGTTAGTTATTTTAGGTCCCCTTCTTGTTCAGTTCTGGTCCCCTTCTAGTTTGGTCCACATGTTCAATCACTCTTTAGTCTCCTCTTGTTAGTCTCCATGTTTCGGTTAGTCCGTTTCTGATCTGTTGGTTTATTAGTTTCCCTTCTGGTTTAGTCTCCTTGTTTATTTAGTGTCCCTTCTAGTTAGTCTTCATGGTTGAATTACTCTTCATTTAGCCTCCATGTTTATGCACTCTTAGTTCAACCTCCAGTTCTGTCATTTAGTCAACTTTTCATGTTCAGCTTCAGTCTCCCAGCCTTTCTCTGTCTTGTTAATCATTTCATGTTCAGCTTTGGTCTCCCAGCCCTACTCTGTCTTGTTAATCATTCCGAGGTGTTTTGTGATTGCCTCCTGTCTCGTCTGTGTATATATGCCTTGCTTGTCAGTCTGTGTTTTGTCGCTGCATAGTCTGGTAAATCCTTATGTCTCTCGCCACAGCTCCTGTGAGTTTTGCTGCCACGACAGCTTTGTTTATTTGTTATTAAAAGTATTTATTTTTACAACCTCTTGCCTCTTGCGTTTCCGTCTGCGCCACTGGGTTTTAACATGCTCTCTGAGTGAAACCGTGACAGCACCTGTTGTGGCTGGAGCCGGTGCACCCCTGCAAAAGGGTTTTGGAACAATCGCTGAGCCAGTTTTGAGATCGATCTGGTCAGAGCAAAGCTCCCCACCTGACTACCCTATTGCCACCCACAATTCAAGTTTGCAACCTGCTACTGTGCCCACAAACCAACAGGAGATTGGCCAGGAGATGATTGCACACACCTCCTTGAACAAATGACTTTCAACATCAAAAAGCCAACGAGAGGACGGTAGGAGACCACCCACTGCAGCTTTACAATGCCAGGTGACAGAAACTCTCCCCCCAAAGAACGAACTGAACTTATTCCACAAACAAGAAACTCTCCCCCAAAGAAAGAACAGAACTTATTCCACAAACAAGAAACTCTCTCCCCAAAGAAAGAACTGAACTTATTCCACAAACAAGAAACTCTCCCCAAAGAAAGAACTGAGCTTATTCCACAAACAAGATACTCTCTCCCCAAGAAAGAACTGAACTTATTCCACAAACAAGAAACTCTTTCCCTAAGAAACTCTTTCCCCAAAGAAACTGGACTTATCCCCTTTTCTCCAAGAAACTCATTCCCAAAGAAACTGAACTTACGCCTTACCCCCACCCAAGAAGAAGATGGACACTCTGAAGAAAAATGTTTTGATTTATTTCATTTTCTAGTTCAAAAACAGTTGTTTTAGTTTTTTTGGACTATAGTTAATATAAAGAAATTTCAAGCCAACTGAAAACTTGTTTTATTTTTTGTGCCCATAAAGAGCTTTTTTGCTGTATGTATGAAAACTTATTTCCCACATCTTTAACAAACATTACTTTTCATTTATTATTGCTTTTACCACATCTTTTTAAAGTGTATTAGTTCTTTTTATTTGTTTAACACAAATCAAATAGATTATTTATTTCTTATTTGTTTAGCACAAATCAAATACCGTATTCGTCGGTCTATAACACACAGTTTTTTTGCTCATTTGAATGTCCTGCGTGTTTTACACCGAAGCGTGTTATTTATGGATTTTTTCCCATATTTTTAGACCAATTTTTGGCTCTGATTCGCCGTTTTTCATTTTGGGCAAAAAATGGTGCAGTACCACTTTTGTCCGCTAGGGAGACACTTCCAGACCGTTTCTAGCCATTGGTAGAGAAAGTACCCAAACACTGTACTTAAGTAAAAGTACAAATAAACAGACAAAAATGTACTCTAGTAAAAGTAGAAGTACCATATTAATGTTTTTACTTAAGTAAAAGTAAATAAGTACTTGCTTTTAAAAATACTTAAAGTATTAAAGTAAAAGTACTTGCTGAATGTATTACCTAATGTAATGGTCTACATACTGTATCATTAAGTGTGCCTACTGTATGTATATTTTCTGTAATACATGAATTGTGTTGAGTCATTTTAATGAACATATGCTGCAGATAATACATGTTTTTATTGCGTTTACTCTGTGACAAAGTTCACACTTGGACTTGTGATTCTGTGTGTCAGAATTTTAGGGATGACATGCAGAGTTAAATATTATTAAGCAAAATAAGAAAGAGAAATGATTATGTCTTTGAAAGTTTTTATTTAACACAAAACAAAACCAATGTGTCATTTTAACTGCAGTAAACGCATTGAAGTAAAAGTTTTCCTGGAAAAAAAGGAGCATTAGACACAGCTAACAAAGGAACAGTCTCTGATCATTTCAACTCGTTTGTCATCAACTCTATTTACTCTACTCTACTCAACTCTATGACCTCTAATGGGTCAATAGTGAACAATATTTTAACTTCCTGACACCATTTTCAAAACTTGGACCTGAGTGTCGAGACATTTGGAGACATATCTTGTCTCCTAACATCCATGAACTGAAACATTTTAATATTGCAGCAAGAATTTCTTGTTCAAGTTCAGAAGAAGTTGGTTTTCAAAATTCGTTGAGTCCAGTCTGGCTCTTTTGGGAGAGAGAATCTGTCCTGCTGTACTGAATAGTCTTTGAATAATATTTCAATAGTCTTTCAATAATATTTCAATAATATTTCAATAAGGCCATGGGTGGTGTGTATCTTCTGGCTGACTCTCCGCGGTGGAATCCATTTTGGGTGTTAGTGGTGCTGTGGGTGCTCCCAGCTCAATGACATATATACAGTACTAGAATATACGTCACTGGTCCAGCTCTTCTTGAATGTGGGTCTAATATTACCTGTCCACTTTGCAGTGATTCAATGGACCAACTCCCCTCTCGACATCAGTTACTTTCAAACTAATGACAAATCAAAAACCTGCAACGTGAATGTAACTTGTAACTCAACACATTATAGAAATGTAGTGTAGTAGAAAGTACAGATACTTCATGTAAAATGTAGTGGAGTAAAAGTAAAAGTACCCACATTTAATTATACTTAAGTAAAGTACAGGTACATGAAAAATGTACTTAAGTACAGTAACAAAGTACTTGGACTTAGTTACATCCCACCACTGTTTCTAGCTCATGTGTCCGAAAAAAGCCTCCTCTGGTCGGACTGACTCTGTCGATGCCCGCCCCCTGCTCTGGATGTAGCTGCATTTAGCTGTGAGGTTCGCTGTTTTTGTTAGCAAGATACCGTAACTCATAAACCACACCGCAGGTTTTTAAATCCAGCTGATTTGAATATTTCGTGAATTGGTTAAGCTCAGGAACCCTTGTGCTATAATGTCAGCTAAGAAATATATTTTTTAAGCGTTTATTTAGCTAAATTTAAAGAAATAAAGCGTCCCACCCGCTTGCATGCAAATCGGCGAACTACTTTTTAAAATCCAGCTGATTGGAACATTTTGTGAATTGGTTAAGCTCAGGAACATGCTATAATGTCAGCTAAGAAATATATTTTTTCTCGCAAAGAAATAATTGTTTTTACCGTGTTTTCTTGTGAAGTCCTTCGTACTCTCGCTCGCTTCTGTGGTCGCCATTTTAAGCAGGGCAAATGAGGCGCTGACGCGTCGCGTAGCGGTGACGCATAATAGATGTGTGGTAAACACCGAAGCGTATTATTTACGGATTTTTAAAATATATTGGCAATAATTGGACAAAGCGTGTTATAAACACGTAAACATCATGTAAAACACTTAAACATCATGTAAATTCCATTAAAAAAATAGCTAGATCAATTGCAGTACTGTATAAAGTCAGGGATTTTTTAATTGATAAAGTTTTACATATGTTGTATAACACAATCATTGCTCCACATTTAATCTATTGTATTGAGGTTTGGGGAAAAGCGTGCAAAACTATTACAAAGCCTGTTTTTATTTTACAAAAGAGAGCTGTAAGAGTAATCACCAGAAAACATTTCAGTCACCCATCAAACACTTTGTTTCTTCAGCTAAACTTATTGAAATTCCAGGAATTGGTAGAATATAGTATTTTATCAGTTATGTATAGGGCTCATAATAACACATTACCTTTAAATATCCAAAGAAACTTTATAAAAAGACAAAGTTATTACAATCTCAAAGGGACAGAGATATTCATCAAACCACAATTCAGAACCAGCTTAAAGGGACGGTCTACCTCAATTCAGGGAGTTCGATTGTGGAATGCTCTGGAGAGTGATGTTAAAAATGAAAAATCAATGCATACATTTAAGAAAAAGGTCAAAAAGGACTTGCTCAAAAACTATATATGATGTAACCTTGCGTGTTTGTGTATTACACCTATGTTGTAATTATGATGTAGCTTAGTGCGTTTGTGTATTACAGTTAGAAAAATTAAGTAGAGTTAGTCATTTTGTGAAGCAGTTTGTGTATTACAGTTAGAAAAATTAAGTAGAATTATTCATTTTTGTGATGTATTTTGTGTATTACAGTTAGGAATATTAAGTAGAATTATTCATTTTGTGAACATCTTGATGTTGTGCCATCTTTTAGTTTGTGTATTACAGTTAGAAAAATTAAGTAGAATTATTCATTTTATGATCTAGTTTGTGTATTACAGTTAGGAAAATTAAGTTAAAAAAAAATAAAAAAAATAGGAAAATTAAGTAGAAAAAAAAAATTAAGTGTGATGTAGTTTGTGTATTAGTTAGAAAAATTGTGTATTAGTTAGAAAAATTAAGTAGAATTATTCATTTTGTGATGTAGTTTGTGTATCACAGTTAGAAAATTAAGTAGAATTATGGGTGATGTAGTTTGTGTATTACAGTTAGAAAAATTAAGTAGAATTATTCATTTTGTGATCTAGTTTATGTATTACAGTTAGAAAAAAAGTAGAATTATTCATTCTGTGATGTTGCTTGAAGGTTATCATTGGTTGAACAAACTGTGAAATAAGGGGCAGATATAATAAGATTTCATCTTCTTTCTGCTCCCTTCATTTTATCCTACTTGTATTCTTGTATCTGATGAAACTGTCTTGTATTGTTCTTTTAAAATGAATGAATAAAGATCAAATCAAATCAAATCAAAACCAAATCAAACCAAAAACAAAAACAGAAGTAACATGTATGGCATGAAGTTGGCGGTTGTATCACGTAATATGAAAACGTGGCTATAATGATAAATTCAAAAAAGTTCAAGACAAAAACAACTGGACTTTATTTATTATACTATACTTTAGACTTTTTTTTCCTTCCTTGCACTTTTTAGAATTTACCATGTCCTGGATGACTGAGAATCTTCACTCGCTATTAACGACTCAAACGGCCTGCCATACCCCACATTCTGCTCTGCTTCGAACCTTGAAAACAGCTGCACAACCTCGGCGAATTTGACCATTAAAGTGCATTTATTAAGCAAATGATAGACTCAGACACACCTCTGCTACAATTTCGAGCTAACAAATAATTGTTTAGGTGCTTTTCTTGTTAAATTTCAGAGAAAGAGCTGCGCTCCTACTTCCTGGTTCTGTCCCCTGCGTTCACGGAGCACCAAGCGCGAAAACTAGTTTAAATAAAGCTGATTAGACCATTAAAGTACATTTATTAAGAAAACGTTAGACTGAGACACACCTCTGCTACAATTTTGAGCTAACAAATAATTGTTTAGGTGCTTTTCTTGTTAAATTTCAGAGAAACGAGCCGTTCCGCCATCTTTTTTTTTTTTTTTCCTAAAAGCCTCTCGGCTGTTGCCTGAAGTCAGTCTCTGAAACGGTCTTTCCGCAGTCCAAAAAAGCTAAGAAACAGTTGCATGACTCACTGGAAATATGCTTAAAGTTAGAAAACACTCACCTGCGCAGACACCTCTTGAAAAATCTTTTCATTGCACGTCACTCCATCCAGCTCCCTCTGAATATTTTCATCGGCCAGCAAATACAGAAAAGCCTGAACCTCCGCGTTTGACCACGGTACCGCCACCTACTGGAGAAGACTGAATCTCCGCCCTCCGACCTAGGAATACGCCCCCTGACCAATCAGTGACTACACTGTGCTGATGTCATAACTGGACCCTAGAAGAACTGGACCTTTGTACCTCAGTGAGGCAGGCACCAAAATAGGTCTGGTTTCCCGTGAACAGGCCCCTGTGGGTACACTCCATAACTAGTTGTTAACTAGTTACGAAGGAGACCGAACGAGCGCGAACAGGCCCTGTGGATAAATGGCATTAATGATCCTCAGCCTCCTTCCTGGGGGGAGTGGGGCAAAAAGTGTGTGTGCTGGGTGTGTGGGGTCTTTCATGATGCAGGTAGCCCTCTTCCTGCATCTGGAGGTGTAGAGGTCTGTGATAGCTGTAATTATTGGGATGATGGTGGCGGTCTTCAGGCAGGTGGGAACAGGTGGGAAAGTCTTTAGCGATATGATAAGCTGCTGATTTATTAATGTCGCCACCTTGATCTTAGTTGATACTGTTATTGATTTTACTTGTTTTATTACTTGTTCTTCTAGGGTCCAGCAGCTGCTCTTTTTTTTTGGCATCGGAGGGACTGTCTGCTACCTGAAGCTGAGGAGGGCTTCGGCGGCTATCAGCGCGCTGGCGAAACTCCCTGATCAGCATGATTCTCTGATCCGGGCCGTGAGCAACTCATCCCAGCTGTTGTATGAGCTCAATCGCACGTTGGGTGCGTCGGTGGACTACCGGGGACCTGCTGGGCGTTTTGGAACTCGTTTACAGCCGCCTGGGTCCCAACTGGGCATGGATGGGGGTTCATAGACCGGAACCTCATATGATTTGGAATTTTGGCTCTGAAACAGCGTCTGGACTTGGAGGCTGCAGTGAAAAAGAACACTGTGGTCTGAATTGGAATAAACAAAAAGACTATCTAATCTGGTTTCTGCACACGTCCTTGAAAAGAGGCCTGTTTGGAAACTTTCTCCTGGAGCGTAGAGTTGAAGTGCCCTTGCTGACCTCCCTCACCCGCACCCCCCAGAGATCTCTGTGTGTGGCTCGGATGACGCCCAGCTGAACAAACTGCTGAACTGTGTTCTTTGAAGTTACTCACAGACTAAATATCTCCTTGCCTGTCGTCAAAACTGCAACAATGTCTCGTGTGACTGTGCTTTCGCTGATAGAGTTTTTGAGACTTTATCATGGAGTGTCCTCAGGCAATCTTTGATAAATTCTTTTTTTGAATATCACAAATGATACCTACTGTGCTTTTCCTTTTTCCATATCTGTTTTGCTCTTCATCCATGATGGATGAGAGATGGCCGCGCTGACGAACATGCGTGTTTTGAACATGCGTGTTTTGAATTGCAGCAGCTTAACATTCTCTGACCTCTGGATGACTGTGTTTACATGATCACGTTGTATTGGTTTACTGGTGCAATGTTAATAAAAAATCTCTTATCTCTCTCTTATCTTATCTATTGACATTTAATTCTGTTGCACTTTGAGATTTTCATTAATGAAAAGTGCGTTATAAATTGAATTCATTATTATTATTATCATTGTTGTTGATAGTGGGGAGACTGACTCCAACATCTTCTGTGCAGCCTTCACCACTCTCTGCAGAGCTTTTCTTTCTGCAGCTGTGCAGCCTCCATGCCACACGTTGATGCTGGAGCACAGGATGCTCTCCACTGCACACCTGTAGAAGGAGGTGAGGACTGAGCTACTCAGACCAGCTCGTCTCAGCCGTCTGAGGAAGTAGAGTCTCTGATGACCTTTCTTGATCAGGCTGGTGGTGTTGTTGCTCCAGCTGAGGTTATCATTCATGTGTACACCCAAGTACTTGTAGCTGGAGACCACTTCCACTGCAGATCCTCTTATGTTCAGTGGGGTGTGGGTGTGTTTGTTCCTTCTGAAGTCCACAATCATCTCCTTTGTCTTCTTCACATTGATGTGAAGGTTATTGTCCTTGCACCAGCTCTCCAGGTGTTCCACCTCCTGCCTGTAGCTGGACTCATCATTGTTTGTGATGCATCCCACCACAGCTGTATCATCTGCAAACTTTACAATATGACAGCCTGGATGGGTGGCTGCACAATCATATGTGAGCAGAGTGAACAGGAGAGGGCTCAACACACATCCTTGAGGAGAGCCAGTGCTGAGGGTTATGGTGGAGGAGGAGAAGTTGTGGATCCTCACTGACTGTGGTCTGTTTGTTAAGAAGTCTAGTACCCAGTTACAAATGGAGGGGCTTAGTCCAAGTGTGAATAGTTTGTCCATCAGAGTTTGGGGGATCATGGTGTTGAAGGCAGATGTGAAGTCCACAAAGAGCATACAGACGTATGAGTCCTTCTGTTCCAGGTGGGTGAGAGCAGTGTGAACCACAGAGGAGATGGCGTCCTCTGTTGATCGGTTCTCGTGGTACGCGTACTGATGAGGGTCCTCGTTGATGTTGACGGATGTTTTGATGTGAGTCATGACCAGTTTTTCAAAGCATTTTGCGACTATCGGGGCGAGGGCCACCGGCCGATAGTCATTCAGTCCAGTCACTGTGGAGCTTTTTTGGGACTGGGATGATGGTGGCGGTCTTCAGGCAGGTGGGAACAGGTGGGAAAGTCTTTAGCGATATGATAAGCTGCTGATTTATTAATGTCGCCACCTCCCCCCTGTGCCTCTCATAATGCATAGCCAGAGGTGTCAAGTAACGAAGTATAAATACTTCGTTACTTTACTTAAGTACAAATTTTAGTTATCTATACTTTAGTAAAGTAATTATTTTTCAGCCTACTTTATACTTCTACTTCTTACATTTTCACGCAATTACTGGTACTTTCTACTCCTTACTTTTTAAAAATAGCCTCGTTACTTTTCTTTCATTTTGCCGTTTTTTTTTTGTAGAATATAGATATTCACGCAGGACTTTCCAAAAATTGAACATAAATATCGCAGCCGTCACTCACCAGTGTTGCCAGATTGGGCGGTTCACCGCGATTTTCCTTCTCACTTTTGCGGGTAAAGAGTGCTTTGGGTGGGTGGGACTCTATCTGGCAACACCGGTCACGCCGGTGTTTACGCGTGTGCCTTTTTACATCCGGGGCAGCGTCTGCGGCACCGGGACCCTCCATCATAGATATAATAAACATTATGCCCTCCATCAGTAGTTGGGGCGTCTTCTATAGCAACTTCGTCCGGCGAAGCCATGCTGTCCGTGACGCTGACTTGCTAGGGGCTCTGCTAGCGCTAGCATTAGCGTCTCGCGAGACAACGTTACCTCTCAACGAGAGATATCGCGGGAGTTTAATATCGCGAGATCTCGTACAACGAGATCTCGTTACATGCCTAATACATGTATTGAGGTAAGCTGAAAGTTTTTTTTTTAATCAGTCAGTTGATTACTGACTTCTAGTGACCTAGTAACATACTAATGTTGTATAATGTTTTCTATGGTTAGGAGGTACTAGCCATGGAACTAGCTACATGCTCTGGGTTTGCTTGCTAACATTGTTTCTCTTTTTTATTCAGATTTAAAACATATTTTCTTTCTGTCAGAGTTTTCACTGAACTTAACAAAGTTTTACTTCATAGACTACGTTCACACTGCAGGCAAATGCTCAATAATACCCCTATACATGATATTCGGTAATAAAAAGAAAACTGTTGATGTTCCACTCAAAATTGAGGATGTTGAGATTTGTAGAGTGAGTGAGGTGAAGTTTTTGGGTGTTATCATTGATGACAAACTGACATGGAAACAACACATAAATTCTGTAAGAATAAAAATAGCTAAATCGATAGCAGTACTGTACAAAGTCAGAGACCTATTGAATGATAAAGCTCTGTATTTGTTGTATAACACAATCATTGTTCCACACTTAATCTATTGTATTGATGTTTGGGGGAATGCGTGTAAAACAATCACAAAGCCTATTTTTGTATTACAGAAAAGAGCTGTAAGAATTATCACTAGAAAGCATTACCGTCATCCATCAAGTACATTATTTTATCAACTAAAGTTATTGAAGTTCCATGATTTGGTAGACTATAATATTTTATCAGTTATGTATAGAGCTCAAAATAATGCATTACCTTTAAATATCCAAATGCACTTTGTTAAAAGACAAAGTTGTTATAATCTTAAGGGGACAGAGTTGTTTGTAAAACCACAATTCAGAACTAGTTTGAAGGGACGTTCTACCTCAATCCAGGGAATTAGATTATGGAATGGCTTGGAGAATGTAGTTAAAAATGCCAAGTCAATGTTTACATTTAAAAAATTGATCAAAACAAATGTGTTAAAAAATATATATGAAATAGCGTAATGTGTATTGTATTAGTTAGAAAATTAGAAAGAGTTAGTCATTTTGTACTGTTGGCTGAAGATTATTATTGTTTAATCTGATTGTTGGAAAAAGTTGGTTGAAGATTATTATTGTTTACATGGTTGATTATTGTTGTTTAATCTGATTGTTGGAAGTAAGGGGCAGATATAATAAGATTTATTCTTCTTTCTGCTACCTTTCATTTTTTTACATTTTGTACACAATCATTTATGAGATTGTCTTGTATTGTTTCTTTTGTAAAAAAAATGAACAAATTTAATAAACATAAACATACAGTATGGTTATTTTAATATATTTAAATTTGCATTTAAATGTGTCTATTTTCAATGGGCATATATGCAGTTAAGACAGGTAGCTTAGTGCACCCCTAGTTTTTCAACATTAACAATATAATATAATCTAGTCTAAAAAAATGATTTTTGTGGGGGAGGTGGGGTTGTATACAATAGTATGTGTGGTGCGGCCTAAGCATTTGTCTTTGTTGTTGCTTTTTCTTACGCTACTTTTACTTTTATACTTTTAAGTAGTTTTGAAACCAGTACTTTTTTACTTTTACTTGAGTAAAAAGCTAGAGTTGATACTTCTACTTCTACAGAAGTAATTTTAAATCCCAGTATCTATACTTCTACTTGAGTAATGAATGTGAATACTTTTGACACCACTGTGCATAGCACGGCTACATGAGTTCTGACCTGTGGTTTGTTTCAGGGAAGGAGGCTAAAAAAACACTCAGAATTCACGCATGCTCATATTCCACTCTTTAAATGGTGAAAGATTCATAGTTCTGACCTTTTGTCAGGACTGTTTTCAGCATTGTCTAGAGAAATCATCTTTCTGCCCTCATCTGACAGTTTATATCCAAACCATCTCCGAAAGGACAGTCATTGTTTTTCATTTTGTTCAGCAGCTAAGCTGCTCTTTATATATTTTCCGTGTTTACTAGGGGTATAACTGTATGCTAAAGTCACATTTCGGTTCAGTTCAGTTTCAAGGAGGGCTCGGTTTGGTTAATTTTCAGTATTAAAAAAAAGACAAAATAAAGACTTACAAAACGTTTATTTTGAAAATATGCCAAGTAAACAATACATTTGTATAAAAATAAATAAAAGCGACCCATTTGGATGATATTTTAAATAAACGACATTCTTTACAATAAATAAACTATACTAACAATAATAAAAATCTTAATAAATACAATAACAGTCAGAACCAGAACAATAAGCAGCAACAGACTGTTTACAATCTAACTACCGTATTTTCCGGTGTATAGGTCGCACCTTTTTATGGGTTTTTTCAAGGCCTGCGACCTATACACCAGTGTGACCTATTTATGGAATTTTTTTCCATATTTTTAGACCAATTTTTGCCTCAGTTATGACTGTTTTTCACTTTAGCAGAAAATGGTGCAGTACCACTTTTGACAGCTAGAGAACACTTCCAGAGGCCGTACACCAGACCTGGGCATTGTAAGGCCCCAGGGCCACATGCGGCCCTTTGGTTGACTTTGACCGGCCCCCGTAAGGGGAGTTACAACAAAAACATAGTTTCTAATTTTACCTCATTTGTGGACTGCATTGCTTTAATTTTGATGTTTTTTTAATTCACGTACAAAATGATGCAATATGTAAATCAAGACATGCGCAATGTGCATGATTGCATTGTTGTCAAGTCACAAGACAACGTTAGCCCTCAAAAATGTCCACTCATGCTTTTTATTTTGTTGATTAATCATAACTAATACTTTTACCAGTTTGTCTAAACAATGATATTTACTGCTTTTAATAAAGAAATACTATTAATATTATGCAGTATTGAATTATGTCATTTCGCCCGGCCCCCCACAATATTTTCTATTTCTCATGTGGCCCCATGGAAAAAATAATTGCCCACCCCTGCCGTACACTGTCACCGACCGTTTCCAACTCATGTGTCCGGAAAAAAAGCTCCTCTGCTCGGACTGACTGTCGACCTCCTGGTCTGGATGTAACTTCTATTAGCTCTGTGTTTCTTAGCCGTTTGTTTGCAAGATAAGTCGAGAACCACTCAGCGGATTTTTCTGAAACTTACAGAATGTAATCACAGTGTGGACGTTTACAAGTGAGTACTGTACTTTATTAGATGTTTCAGATAAAAAATTTAAAAAAACGATCTTTTATTATCTTGTTTATGTTATAAATAGCTTCAGATAGCTTCTGTTTATTACGTTATAAATAGCTCAGAAACTGCTCTGTGGATATTTCTGAAACTTACAGAATGTAATCACAGTACCGATACTGACGTTTACAAGTGAGTAGCTTTATTAGATGTTTGAGATAAAAATAAAAAAACGATCTTTTATTAGCATACCGGTAGCTTCTGTTAGCATCTGGTTTTATTTCTGTTTATGTTATAAACAGCTTCGAAACCACTCGGTGTATATTTTTTCTGCTTACAGTGTGTAATTATATGAGATTTAATGTACTTAACGATGTCCTGGAGGAAAGATTTGAGATGAGATTAGATTTTTTATTCGTGTTTTCAGAGACCGACTCGTCTCGTGTTAGCATCTGGTTTTATTTCTGTTTACGGTATGTTATAAATAGTTTCGAAACCACTCGGTATATATTTTTTCTGCTTACAGTGTGTAATTATATGAGCTTTAATGCACTTAACGATGTCCTGGAGGAAAGATATGAGATGAGATTCGATTTTTTATTCGTGTTTTCAGAGACCAACTCGTCTCGTGTTAGCATCTGGTTTTATTTTGGTTTACGGTATGTTATAAATAGCTTCGAAACCACTCGGTGTATATTTTTTCTGCTTGCAGTGTGTAACTATATGAGCTTTAATGTACTTAACGATGTCCTGGAGGAAAGATTTGAGACGAGATTCGATTTTTTATTCGTGTTTTCAGAGACCGACTCGTCTCGTGTTAGCATCTGGTTTTATTTCTGTTTATGTTATAAATAGCTTCGAAACCAATCGGTGTATATTTTTTCTGCTTACAGAGTGTAATTATATGAGCTTTAATGTACTTAACTATGTCCTGGAGGAAAAATTTGAGATGAGATTCAATTTTTTATTCGTGTTTTCAGAGACGGACTCTCCTGTGGCAGACATTAGCAGCAGAGCTAAACACTCGGTCCATATTGCCGGGTTGACTCAGCGGTGACGCGGCACGTCAGCGGTGGATGACGCAGCACGTCAGCGGTGGATGCGCGTTACGTCGGCGGTGACGTAGGTGCGACCTATATACACCGGTGCAACCTATTTATGGATTTTTCCAATTTATTGATAATAATTGGACACTGCGACCTATACAACGGTGCGACCTATACAACGGAAAATACGGTAATCAAGTTTTAAGTTTTTGTCCAAAAAGACCAACTTGTTCACATTTTCTGCTAAAAGCACAGATCTAGTTGCAGTGAATATCTCCAGCGGTGGAGAAAATCATCTCAATAACAACAGTAGCAGCAGTGTGGCTGTATTTGTCCTCATTACTCACAACCTCTTCTTGGACCTGCTCCCCCAGGTGGGACAGGTCCCTGGAAAAGTTCAGAGTTCAGTCATCACAGACTTCTTAGCTGCAGGTGATCTGGTGGATTTCCCTGAAGAGGAAGAAGACTGCTGCTATCTCTGTCCCAGACTGGAAATAAAACACAAAGAGGTAAAAAAAAAACAACAAGTTAATAAGATTATAATTTTAAATTAAAAAGATTAATTAGATAATAATAATAACAAAAGAACAATACCTCTTCTTGAACGGTTGTTATGAGATGGTTTAATCTCTCGGTCATCATCATCATCATCATCATCATCATCATCATCATCATCATCATCATCATCATCATCATCATCATCATCATCATCATCATCATCAGGGCTTTAATCAGCTCCAGGGCTTGTTGACAATATCAGTTTTAGCTTTTTCATAAAGTGCTGAACTTTTTGACTGAAGTGTTGACGTGATGGATGTTGTAGTGAGGCTCAATAACTTTAAAGCTGGTGCATCAACAACATTCAGACGTAGATCCAGATCTTTAAAAACTCCTACAGTTTGTGTTATTGCTCTGGACCGATCTGAATTACCTGATGAAGGTTGTTTAAATGCTGCTGTTAGCAGTGTTTGCAACAAGCTGCTTTTCTTGCTTGTAGAAGAGACGTTCACGTTCGGATTATGTCATTTCAAGTCCGTTAACAAGTTAGACGTGTTGCTGCTGCAGATCCAATCTCCGTGAAACAACATCAAAACACAGCTTTGGATTTGCGCTCGTCTTTTAACAAGAAAGCCATAACGTTCCCAAACAGGAGACCGCAACGAGATGGTAGGCTGCTAATGCTACGTGTGCTGCAAGATAATAGCGCCGTGCTGAAACACACCTAAGAAATTTAGTTCTGTGGCGCATATTCTCCCGTTAATAAAATTTAATAAGTGAAAAAATAACCGAAACGGTATGCAGGTGGACCGAACCAAATGTACCGTATCGAAACGGTTCAGTACACCCACGTGTACCGTTACACCCCTAGTGTCCCAACTTTTTTGGAAACCGGTTTGTACACGGTAAAAGTATTTTGTTATTTAAAAGAGGTTGTAGTTCATATTGCAGCCTGTAATTTATTGGAGTTTACTGTTAATAGGGTGACTGCTCAAAATAAAGCTGAGGTGTGAAATAAACTGAAATGGAGTTTGAAAACAAAAGAAGTGGGTGTCCAGTTGGAGATTGTGTGTGTGCCGGGCGGGGCGGGGGGATTTTCTTATAAATCAAAGGGGAGTCCAGCTGAAAAAGTTTGGGAACCACTGGTTTAATCCATTAGCAAGCTAAGCTACAAACACAAATGAAAGATATGCAAGTTCTTCTTAAAGACCAAGTTTGTTAGCTTCATTAAAACTGTAACTAAAATGTTACAAACATCATCAAATTTGAACAAGATATACAAACCTAATATGCAGAGACCAACTTTGGGGTTGAAAACAGAATCCAGGATTTGGTGTTGTTGCTTCTTTTCCTTGAAATAAGAATGTTTCTCTTCATAATCTGCAGCTGATTTTTCCAGAAGCCTTGATTTTTCTGTGGCTCCACAATCTTCTCCACCAGTTGCTGCTTTCATCTGGTCAGCTGAGCTGCTGGTTGGAAGATCTCCATCTTCCACTTGGTGCTGATGAAGCTGAGAGAACAGAGGTTTCTCTTCATCATCCTCACTCTTCAAAGGAACTGCAGTGAAGGAGAACCTGGTGTCATCAGTCTCCTCCTTCACACTGAGCTGCTCTACATCCAGACTGATCCTCAGTTCCTCCTCTTCCTCCTTTATGTTGAGGGTCTCTGGGTCCTTCTGGTCCACTCCAGAACTCCATTCTTCAGGAGCTACTTCTTTAATCAGCACCGTCTGAACATCTGTAGGAAACACTGAAACACATGAACAATAAGGACAGTTATAACTTTATATTCACACAAACATCACTGGTGTTATCACAGAGTTCACTGATCAGCTCAAAACAACATCTAATGCTGGACGTCAGAAAAATGTCCTGAAACTAAATCCAATTTCCCTACATTGTATAAAAAGACATTTTAACCATTTTATCTGAGTCTGACATTAAATCAAACCAAAGTTTTACTGTTTTAGATCAGTTCGAATATCCAAATTTAGTTCATTCAACCTTTATTTAGGCAGGTTAATCTCATTGAGCCTCTAGGACTCCTTTACAAGAGGGACCTGTCTACAAGCTAAAGAATTATGGCAACAGTAGAATTTCCTTAAACAATCAACAATAGACAAACATAAGAGAGAAATACATATACATATATATATATAGTATATATTTATATATAGATTTATATATAGATAAGATGATAATAGATGGATAGATGATAGATAGATGACAGATAGATGATAGATGATAGATAGATGATAGATAGATAGATAGAGAT
>JBBPBX010025635.1:21810-38732 GCA_038048925.1 Garcialebias charrua
TATATATATATATATTTTTTTTGCAAACAAACACAGAGACAAGACCTTCTTTTTAGGAGACGTCTCCTGTGGCGAGATAAAAAATACAATTTATCTGTTTGGTTCAGTGTGACCATCTTTACATTTGTAAGAAAAATTGGGAAGCTCTCAAGTCTGAAAACTAGTGATGGGTCCAGCTGCGGCAACACCGATGCATCGGCGCATACGTCAAGCTCATAGAGCAAAACCCGTGTCGGTGCGCGTATCACTATTAGTAAGTCAAGTGACCGATACAGGAGCTGTTTTGAACAGACACTGATGCGCCAAACTCTGTTGATAAGGAAGTGTATCTGTCAACGGGATGCATCGGCCAAAAGAATCTTTGATCTTTTGCCGGTCGTTAAATTAATCAAGAATTATGGAACAGCCTCAAGCCAAAAGAAAGGTTTACATCATGTGGGACCATCTCTTGTAAATGAGTCCTCGAGGCTCAATGGGATTAACCTGCCTAAATAAAGGTTGAATGAATGAAAAATGCCGCATTTATTTGACAGAGCTTTCGTATGTAATAATAATAATAATAATGAATTCGATTTATAACGCACTTTTCATCAATGAAAATCTCAAAGTGCTACAAGGTGCAACAGAATTAAATGTCAATAAAACAAATAATAAAACAAGTAAAATCAATAACAGTATCAACTAAGATTAAAATTAGAATCATGAGGAGGTAGAGTATGCTCGGTTGAAAAGAAAGGTCTTCAAGCCGCTCTTAAAGTGAACCACAGACTGTGGGGTTCTCAGACAGTCAGGAAGAGAGTTCCACAGGCGGGGGGCAGACGAGTGATTGTGGAGAAGAGCTGTTTAGAGTTTCCAGGGCAGGTGTTGATGATGTTAGAATGTTAGAATAATATTTGGAGCGTGCTTCTTAAGAGAATAGGCGTACGCTTTCTGATGTTCTTTATATGCCTGCTTATGCACAGAGAGACCAGATGATTTTACACGTCTCTCAATAGCACGGCCAGTTGCCTTCATCTTGCGCAGCTCATCAGTGTACCAAGGGGCTGAACGCGAGAAAGACACCAGTCTTGTCTTCAAGGGGGCGTGTAGGTCCAGGAGCTCCCGAAGAGATTGGTTGTAGTAATCCACAGAGTCATCTGCAGAAGGATGATTGACAGCGGTCAGGGTGTGAAGATCAGCAGACAGAACATCAAGGGAAATGTTTTTAAGGTCACGGAACTGGATGGGTCGTTTTGGGTTTGAAGCAGGCGAAGATGAAGGCACTTCCAGGGAGATGACCCTGTGGTCTGAGACACCCAGGTCATATACAGATAAGTTATTGATGAGTACAGTGTCTGTAATCACCAAATCCAGAGTATGCCCCCTGCTGTGCGTAGGGGCGTCAACATGTTGAGTGAGATTAAGAGAGTCCAAAAGAGACTTAAAATCTGTTGCCAGAGGTGAAGAAGAATTGTCCACGTGGATATTTAAGTCGCCAAGAAAAATAGTCTTCACAGGGGAGGTGCAGAAAAAAGTGAGGAGGTCATGCATCTCTGAGTTAAATGAAACATGCGGTTTGGGAGGCCTATAAATTAATATAACATTCATCAGAAGTGGGGCTTTGAAGCTGAAAGCCAGACATTCAAAAGAACAAAAGTCCTGAGAAGACAGATGAGACAATTTTAAATTACTGCGATAAATTACCGCCAGACCACCACCGCGGCCAGTGCTGCAAATAACTGTATCCAGAGGGACACGCCTCATTCAGTGAACTTAACGCATCTGGTTGATGCCAAGTCTCTGTAAGACACATGAGGTCCAAATTCTTCTCCAGAATGTGATCATGAATTAAACATGACTTGTTGGATAGTGACTGCACATTGAAAAGTTCTAATTTAATACCAGTTGGAATAGGAGCTTTCTGAACTGGTTTAAGCAGACTGAAGTCCACTCCACGTTTTCCTCGCCACTTCGTGCGCAGTGGACTACAAAGGCCTACAGATGCAGCGTTCTGATGACGACATCGAGGTGCAACACGTCTTTCAGCCCAGGCAGCACTAATCAAATCCAAGTTCGCTTGAGAATAAACGGTTTTCCTTCGAGAGCTTCTATGGATGTAACGAGGTCTACGCAGAAGTCCCAGTTGTTTGATGGTGGAAATAGAAAGAGGAATGGAGCAGTTGTTAAGTTCAAACAACTGCGAAGCGGAATACGTCAACATCCACGAGCCGGTGGAGGCTAGCACAGAGCTAGCCGCTAGCAGCAGGCCCACGGCTCCGAAAAAGATATACAAGAAGCAGAGAGATGTAACTCGAACGAGCATTACCTTAAAGGAGTACAGGAGAGAGTCCAGAACAGTCCAAAGGACACAGGAAGTTGAGAGAGGCAGCAGGTAAGCGAACAATAAGTGCAGCTATGTGGTTCTCGAAGCTAAATTCGTGTTGAAGCTAGCGGGAGCTAGCAGCTCCTACTATTAAAATTCCGGTTTAACTAGTAAAGTTTTCTATCTAATGAATCCAGCAAACAAGTCAAATCTTGGCTTCGCCACGGTCTCCCATCCTGAGCAAGCACAATGGCATCAGTGGAAAGGAAAAACTCCCTTTTAGAAGGAAGAAACCTTTAGCAGACCCAGGCTCAGGACAAGCGGTCATCTGCTTTGACCGGCAACTTATAATGTTTGCAGATCCACAACGCAGTCAGAAAAGACAGTTGCTCTAAAACTTAATCACAGAAAGGTAGAAATGTCCGCGTCCGTTCACACAGGTGCTGTGCACAGGTTTTTACGCCTGTCGCACTGTGTTCAAGAAAGGTAGAAAGGTTCAAAGAAAGGTAGAAATGTCCGCGTCCGCTCACACAGGCTTTTACGCCTGTCGCACTCTGTGTTCAAGAAAGGTAGAAAGGTTCAAAGAAAGGTAGAAATGTCCGCGTCCGTTCACACAGGTGCTGTGCACAGGCTTTTACGCCTGTCGCACTCTGTGTTCAAGAAAGGTAGAAAGGTTCAAAGAAAGGTAGAAATGTCCGCGTCCGTTCACATAGGTGCTGTGCACAGGTTTTTACGCCTGTCGCACTCTGTGTTCAAGAAAGGTAGAAAGGTTCAAAGAAAGGTAGAAATGTCCGCGTCCGCTCGCACAGGTGCTGTGCACAGGCTTTTACGCCCGTCGCACTCTGTGTTCCAGAAAGGTAGAAAGGTATAAATGTCCAACAAGGCTCGGTGAAAAAAATAGCAGAAAGTAACAAAAAAGGCTCAAGGAGCAAAAAGGCTCAAGGAGCAAAAAGTACGAGGAGCAGCGGCAGCCAAGGTGCGCCCACGTCCGCTCATACAGGTGCTCTGTCACAGGTGCTCTATCACAGGTGCTCTGTCACAGGTGCTCGTAATTAGAAAAAAATTACGTGCTGTAGATAGATCCACCTCCTCAATGATCCACCTCCTCAATGATGAGGCATACTCTTGCGCGGCTCCCCAAGCCACATGTGGCTCTCGTGACAGGTTTCAACAATGCAACAGCACAGCCAATACGTTATTAAAACGTGCTGGCTCGTTGCGCAATAATTGCGCATGTCGGTTCAGGCTTCTATGATGCGGTTTCACGAATCATACAGCGCAAAGAGAACTAAATAAAAATGCACAATATGAAATTGTGTTAATCTACTTGTTGAGGAGGAGGCAGGTCAAACCAACTGGTAGAGGTAAAAAGAAAAAAAAAGAAAAGAAAAAAAAAAGTCCTGTTAACCTCAGATGGATCAGCTGATCATTACCAGCCGCGCATGTCTCCGTTCTGTCATCTGTAGTGAAGGAAGTACAAATTAATGGTATACGATCAAACCTCTGCAAGATCACATGTGGAGTCCCACAAGGCTCAATACTTGGACCAAAGTTGTTTATTTTGTATGTGAATGATCTAGTGAAGGTGTCTGTAGTTCTAAAATGTGTTCTTTTTGCTGACGATACCACTTTTTTAAAAATGTTTGTAGTGATTTGAATCAAATGTCTGAGCTGTTAAAAATGGAGTTTGTTAAATTACAAACTTGGTTTAAATTAAACAAACTATCATTAAACCTAGATAAAACAAATTACCGTATATGTTATTCAGTAATACAAAGAAAACTATGGCTTTTTCTTTTAAAATTGATGGTTGAAGTTGGCAGGGCAGTTGCCCTCTCCGGGTCGGGGAGGAGGTCCTGCCCCAAGTGGAGGAGTTTAAGTATCTCAGGGTCTTGTTCACGAATGAGGGAAAACTGGAGCGTGAGATCGATAGGCGGATAGGTGCAGCGTCCGCAGTGAAGCGGGCGCTGTACCGGTCTGTCGTGGTGAAGAGAGAGCTGAGTCAAAAGGCAAAGCTCTCAATTTACCGATCGATCTACGTTCCCACCCTCATCTATGGTCATGAGCTTTGGGTTGTGACCGAAAGAACGAGATCTCGGATACAAGCGGCTGAAATGAGTTTTCTCCGCAGGGTGTCTGGACTCTCCCTTAGAGATAGGGTGAGAAGCTCAGTCATCCGGGAGGGACTCGGAGTAGAGCCGCTGCTTCTCCACATCGAGAGGAGCCAGTTGAGGTGGCTCGGGCATCTGGTTAGGATGCCTCCTGGACGCCTCCCTGGTGAGGTGTTCCGGGCATGTCCCACCGGGAGGAGACCCAGAGGAAGACCCAGGACACGCTGGAGGGACTATGTTTCTCGGCTGGCCTGGGAACGCCTTGGGATTCCCCCAGAGGAGCTGCTCCAAGTGGCTGGGGAGAGGGAAGTCTGGGCCTCCCTACTTAGGCTGCTACCCCCGCGACCCGACCTCGGATAAGCGGAAGACAATGGATGGATGGATGGATGGTGTTGAAGTTAGCAGAGTAAGAGAGGTGAAGTTTCTGGGTGTGGTTATTGATGACAAACTGTCGTGGAAACAGCATATAAATACGGTTAAACTTAAGATATCTAGATCTACTGCAGTGCTGTACAAAGTAAAGGAATTGTTGAATGATAAAGCTCTGTATCTGTTATATAATGCAATTTTTGTTCCACATTTAATTTATTGTGTGGAAGTTTGGGGAAAGGCGTGTAAAACTATAACAAAGCCTATTTTTATTTTACAAAAAAGAGCTGTGAGAATTATTACAAGAAAGCCCTACTGTCATCCGTCAAATATATTATTTAAACAACTTAAGTTGCTGAAGTTTTATGATTTAGTGAACTATAATATGTTGGTAATGTATAGAGCTCAAAATAATGTACTGCCTTCAAACGTTCAAATTAATTTTGTTAAGAGGATGAGCTGTTATAGTCTTAAGGGAACTGAGATTTTTGTAAAACCTCAGTACAGGACAAGTTTAAAGGGACGGTCTGTTTCAATATAGGGAGTTGATTTGTGGAATGGTTTAGGAAATGAAGTTAAAACTGCTAAATCAGTGTTTGTGTTAAAAAAAAAGATCAAAACTGAAGTGTTAACAAAATACTAAAAATTTCTATTCAATTGTTTATTGTACTAGAAATTTTAGATTTGTAATGAGTTACTCTTTGGGTTCGATTGACGAGTATTGTTTTTTGTTTTGGAAAAAAGGGGCAGGTATAAGATTTCTTCTTCTTCCTGCCACCTTTCACTTTGTTCGTTTTTCCTTTTAATATTACATGTAAAAAGGTTTTTCCTTTAACTCAATAAAAAAATTTTTTTTTTAAGTAGCAGAATTACAGGGCCGGTTCTAGGCATGGTTACATGAGGGGGCAGACAGAAATGTGAAGGGGGGCATCTTCATCCTTACACATATTACAGCATATTCATTGTGGAGCATGGACTTTGGTATTCATTGTCATTGTTGACTTGTGTTTTCTTCATGGGATTGGGGTAATAGCTCAAAGCTGAAATTTTTACACCTGTGAGTCAACATTTTTAACCATGAACACGATCAAGCAAAAACAGAAGCTTACTGACCCATGCCCATCTTGAATGTCTCACTGTGGTTGCAACAACAAATTACAAATAGAACATGAAGAAAGTCAAAGACATGATGCACCACAGCTTCTGCTCATCTCAGTACTAAGGTACATTTTATTTAACCAGATAATGTGCTGGCTGTGTTTCTTTTTTTGTTCATAGGAGAGTTGTTCAATTTTTTTTCTTTGAGTGACTTGGGGGTGATATCGTGGTTCTACCCTTGACTTTGATCTGTCAGGCTAGTTTGAAAAATAAAAAAATAGATCACTGCATTATAGGGCCAGGCATGAGAAAGTCCCAGATACATCCAGGGCAAACTCAGGTATACAACAATTCTACAACTTACTCATAGTTGCTTTGTTGATAATTAATTCCTATTTATTCTTTATCTCATTTCTAACCATCAAGCTTCCAGGAAGCAGATGCTGGATGAGGCTCTGCTGAATCTCATCCTGAAGGACTGACTGCCAGCCAAACATATTTTTTTGTTTTTAGAATGAAAATGTATTTAAAAAAATCCCAGTCCACAAGCATCCTCATTCACAAAACGTTTGCTTATATTTTCACGTTGTGATACGTGTTCACATTATTTCTTAACTGTATCTAAAAATATCAAATATATTTTAAATTTAAATGAAAATATGAAATAATACAGTGTGAAATACAATTACTTAAATTATATTATTGTACAGTATATAGTAGGTCATAAAATGAATCTGTGTCAGTTGAGTCTGTAAAATAAGTTGCCTGTAGGCAGTGGTGTAGTCTACATTTTTGTAGTGGGTATACCGTGCTTGGAAACCAAAGTACACTGGTTAGTAAAGTGTAACCGTCAATTTATTTTGATTTTAAGCATATTGAACAGTTCCAAATTTCTCTGATGCTTATATTTGAATAAATGAACAACAAACTTTGTACAACAGCTGGCTTTGTATTAAAAACATGTTATATAATTTATAAAACAGTATCAAAGAAAAGCACTGCACACCAATAGATTGTTACAGAAGTGTTTAACTGTCGTTTAACGTATCAATGACATGTACCTAATGGTATGTCATGTACCATTGGGCACTTTTAAGTGGGTATACTGAAATTCTTAAGTTTTTCTAGTGGGTATACTCCATATACCCGAGTATCACGTAGACTACACCACTGCCTGTAGGGATTTTTAAGTTCCAGCAGGTGTCAGTATGCAGTGACACAGTATCGACACAGTATCAATATAGTTTGGCAATGTGTTGAAACGCTTCATGACGCCTCATCGACCCATCACTACTGAAAACACCATCGCACCTGTGAAGCACGAGGATGGCAGTACCATGTTTTACTGCAAGACTCATACAATTCTCACTTCACATAATAGATGTGAATTCAGAGGCACTCCAGGACTGTTTTGACACCACAGATTGGGGTATGTTCAAAGAAGCTGCTACCACAAACAACAACACATGTCTCCAGGAGTACTCAGACACTGTATGTTCATACATCACCAAGTGCATTGATGATGTAACCAACCTCAAAACCATCACTGTTCGGGCTAATCAGAAGCCATGGCTGACAGCTGAGGTTTACAGACTCCTGAAAGCCAGGAATGCTGCCTTCAAAGCGGGAGATCAGGTGGGCCTGAGGGCAGCCAGAAAGAACCTGGCCCGGGGCATCAGAAAGGCCAAGAAGCAGTATTCCAGGAAAATAGCTCACCGTTTCAAGGACAGCAAGGATACACGCAGTCTGTGGCAGGGAATACAGACCATCACAAACTACAAACCATCCCCCCAGACCTGTGACAGCTCAACCTCTACGCTGAATGAACTGAATGAGTTCTTTGCTCGGTTTGAGGCAAGTAACAGCACACCTGCACATAAACTCCCCCCTCTCCTGATGGCCAGGTGCTGGCGCTGTCCTCAGACAGCGTAAGGCGATCATTCATCAAGATTAACGCCCGGAAGGCCTCTGGTCCTGACAACATACCTGGTCGTGTGCTGAAGGACTGTGCAGGGGAACTCGCAGCGGTCTTCACGGACATCTTTAACATCTCACTGAGCCAGGCCATCGTCCCCACCTGTTTCAAAGCCACCACCATCATCCCTGTCCCAAAGAAGGCAACGCCCGCATGCCTCAATGACTATCGCCCAGTAGCACTCACCCCCATCCTGATGAAGTGCTTTGAACGGCTAGTCATGAAAAGCATCACATCTGTCCTCCCTGCCTCCCTGGATCCCTTCCAATTTGCATACCGACCTAATCGCTCAACCGACGATGCCATCTCCTCTGCCCTCCACACAGCTCTCACACATCTGGACACGAAGGACTCTTATGTTAGAATGCTGTTCATCGACTTCAGCTCGGCATTCAACACCATCATCCCCCAACAGCTCATCCTTAAACTGGACAGTCTGGGGCTGAACACCTCAATGTGTAACTGGCTGCTAGACTTCCTGACCGGGAGACCACAGACAGTACGGGTCGGGAGTAACACATCTAGCACCATCACATTGAACACAGGGGCCCCACAAGGATGTGTGCTGAGCCCCCTTCTATTCACCCTGCTAACACACGACTGCACACCATCATACAGCTCCAACCACTTCATCAAGTTTGCGGACGACACAACAGTGGTAGGTCTCATCAGCAACAACGATGAGACGGACTACAGGAACGAGGTGAGCCACCTGGCCTTGTGGTGCGGACACAACAATCTCACTCTCAACGTGGAGAAGACAAAGGAGATTGTTGTGGACTTCAGGAAGAGGGATGCCCAACATGCCCCTCTGACCATCAACAGCACCGCAGTGGAGAGAGTAGACAGCACCAAGTTCCTGGGAGTGCACGTCTCAAAGGACCTGTCCTGGAGCAGGAACACTGCATCACTGGCCAAGAAGGCTCACCAGCGTCTCTACTTTCTCCGCAAGCTGAAAAGGGCTGGAGCTTCAACCCCCATCATGTGCACCTTCTACAGAGGTGCCATAGAAAGTGTCCTGACAAGCTGCATCACTGTGTGGTTTGGTGCATGTACTGCATCCTGCCGCAAGAGCCTCCAGCGCATCGTGAGAGCAGCTGAGAAGATCGTCGGCACCTCCTTCCCCTCACTGCAGGACTTACACAGCAACCGCCTCACTCGGAAAGCCCTCTGCATGGCAGGTGATCCCACACACCCACTACACAGCTGCTTCAGACTGCTGCCATCAGGGAGGAGACTGAGAAGTCTCCAGGCTCGAACCAGCAGACTGAGAGACAGCTCTGTTCATCAGGCAGTCAGGATGCTAAACACTCTGCCTGCTCTGCCTCCCCTCCCATTTGAACTGCCTTAACACAAAAAACTTTCTCACACATTACCACACAACACAAAGATTTTAACACTGGACTCTGTGTCATCAAACGGGTTATTCACTAAACTCTCGGTCATGTGCTCATTCAGTTTGCACTACTTCTCATATTTGCACTAATGTTTGTATTACATCACTGCCTATAGTCATACTACTGTTTACATTCACTGTTTACATACTACTGTTTACATTCAATGTTTACATTTATTAATACTGTTTACATTTATTACTACTGTTTACATTTACACTACTTTTATATCTACACTACTGCTGATACATATACAGTATTCTCTGACCAGCCTTATTTAAGGATGCCCAATGTGCCTTACTGCATATGCCACTTTTGCCTCTATACCAACATCAACTACTACCTCATACATATACTGTGTACATTAACTCATATGCTGCTTTGCCACTCTTTGCAAATGTCAATGCTAGAACCTTCAGTTTATTTTATAGATATGTAGCGTGTGAAGAAGGAGAAACAAACTGATCTGCAAGCAGTTGCCTTTAATCCTTCGAGCGTCAAAACCAGAAACAGAATGAATGAATTTACACACGAACACTTCTTCTTCTTCACCTGGTAAAACCTGGGGAGCACCTCGCTGGCTCCTCCTACTGGGTGAGAGAGAGATGAGGCCATATACCTCACCAACACACCACACAGCCCCCCCCCCCGAACACCCAGAAGGGCAAATACAAAACATATCAGTCTCTCACAGGGGGCCTAATCAACCTGCCGAACCGACTGCGTCGACTCGGGGGCGGAGAAACAGCTGGCACCCGTGCAGGAACAACATTTTGTGCCACAGGGGGAGGAACACAGTTGGGGGGAGAAAACGGAAGATGGGGTCGAGCAGGAGGGCGGCCGCGTCTAGGAACCTGAGCCGGCAACACCTCTTCATCAACCAACACATAGGCTGGCTTCAGGCGGTCCACTGTAACCAGCTCTCTACGCCCACCCATGTCTAAAACAAAACTTTTCGCGCCCCTTTCGAGCACCCGAAACGGCCCGTCATACGGAGGCTGGAGGGGCGAACGGTGGGCGTCACGTCGCACAAAAACAAAACGGGCAGACTGGAGTGCTGTGGGCACAAACGCCTGCGGGAAACAATGGTGCACAGGACCCGGAACCAAAAGACTACTCTGCGAATAGGGGTCCACCGCTTCGGGGAACCGTGGAGCGGCAGCGTCTAACAAAAACTCCCCTGGGATTCGTAAAGGCTGACCAAAAACCAACTCGGCTGATGAAGCGTTGAGGTCCTCCTTAGGAGCTGATCGCAACCCAAGCAGCACCCACGGCAAACGCTCCACCCAGCCAACGTCTGTTAGCGCAGCACGTAACGCCGCCTTAAGAGACCGATGGAAACGTTCAACCAACCCGTTAGCCTGAGGGTGGTAGGCGGTAGTGCGATGCACCTGCACCCCCAAGGAGCGCGCCATCTCGGACCAGAGCCCTGAAATAAACTGGGGACCTCTGTCTGAAGTGATGTCCGAGGGCACACCAAAACGGGCAACCCAAGTGGAGAGGAACGCACCAGCCACGTCGGAGGTAGTTGTGGAAGAAAGAGGAACGACCTCCGGCCACCTGGTTGTGCGGTCGACCACTGTAAGCAGGTGTGTGAAACCCCGTGATGGGGGCAGGGGACCAACTAAGTCCACATGCACGTGGTCAAAACGCTTGGCTGGAATGGGAAATGGTTCCAGTGGTGCCTTAGTGTGCCGGTGCACCTTGGCACGCTGACAAGCCACGCAAGCCGCTGCCCAACTCCTCACCTCTCTGCGTAAACCAGGCCACACAAAACGTGCGCTGACTAGTTTCACAGACGCGCGCACACCTGGGTGCGAGAGAGAGTGAACAGAGTCAAAAATGCGGCGGCGCCAACCTGATGGAACCACTGGGCGTGTCCGGCCTGTGGAAACGTCACACAGGATCAAAGGACCGCCCTCTCCCAATTTGACCTCCTCTAGCTTAAGCCCTGAAACGCCGGCACGAAGGGCAGTTATATCAGCGTCTCCCGGTTGGTCAGCGGCCATGGCAGAAAAATCTACCCCGAGGAGCACAGGACAAACGAGCACCCGTGACAGACAGTCTGCCACTGAGTTGGATTTTCCAGCCACATGGCGGACGTCCGTTGTAAACTCTGAAATGGCCGCCAAGTGCCGTTGCTGACGCGCTGACCAGGGCTCCGAAACTTTAGACATTGCAAACGTGAGTGGTTTGTGGTCCACATAAGCCGTAAACGAACGACCCTCCAGCAAAAAACGAAAATGCCGTGTAGCTAAGAATAGCGCCAACAACTCGCGGTCAAAAACGCTGTACTTGCGCTCGCAGTCCCGCAATTTACGGCTGAAAAATGCCAACGGCTGCCATGCGTCGCCAACGCGTTGCTCTACAACGGCCCCCACAGCTATATCTGAAGCATCAGTTGTCAACGCAATCGGGGCCTCTGAATCTGGATGGGCTAGGAGTGCCGCACTAGCTAACGCGGACTTAGCACCATCAAAAGCAGTGATCCGGTCCGGGGTCCAAACCACTGTGTCAGTCGCCTTCCTCGAGCGCAGGGCCTCGTAGAGAGGCTGCAGGAGATGGGCTGCATTGGGAATGAACCTGTTGTAAAAGTTCACCATGCCCAAAAACTCCTGCAACTTTTTAACCACCAGAGGACGTGGGAACTCTGCCACCGCCTGCACCTTGGCAGGCAATGGAACTGCACCCTGCGCGGAAATTCGATGACCTAAAAAATCGATCACCGGTAAACCAAACTGGCACTTAACCGGATTAATGATCAAGCCATGTGCATCCAAGCGCTGAAAAATTTCTTTCAGGTGCAACAGGTGCTCCTCGGTTGACGAGCTGGCCACCAAAATGTCGTCCAGATAGACAAACACAAAATCGAGGCCACGTAACACGGAGTCCATCAGCCTTTGAAAAGTCTGTGCTGCCCCCTTTAGTCCAAACGGCATGCGGAGGAACTCAAAAAGCCCAAAGGGGGTGATTACTGCAGTTTTAGGTACATCGCTGGACTGCACTGGGACTTGATGGTAGCCGCGCACCAGATCCACCTTAGAAAAAATGGAAGCACCCGACAACCGAACAGAAAAGTCCTGAATGTGCGGAATGGGGTAGCGATCAGGCGTCGTCACGTTATTTAAACGGCGAAAATCGCCACATGGGCGCCACGACCCGTCTGCTTTTGGTACCATGTGAAGGGGGGAGGCCCACGGGCTGTTAGAGCGTCTAACAATACCCAACCTCTCCATGGTACCAAACTCCTCTTTAGCGATGGCCAGTTTAACAGCGTCGAGGCGGCGTGCACGTGCGAAAACGGGCGGTCCCGTAGTAGGGATGAAATGCTCGACCCCGTGTTTAGTTTCTGAAGAGGAAAAAGCAGGTGTAGTTAAAGAGGGGAATTCTGCCAACAAACCTTGAAAAACATCTCCTGAAACTAAAACATTAGCATGAGTTAGCGGCCCAGCCCCCCCAGACACACATGGGAAAGTTGCAAAAGTTACAGCGTCAATAAGTCTGCGGTTAGCAACATCTACTAACAGTCCATGAGCACATAAAAAATCTGCACCGATAATAGGAACAGTCACTGAGGCAACAACAAAATCCCACTCAAACTCACGACCATGGAAAGAAACTGTTGCCCGTCTAGTGCCAAAAGTTCCAATGGGAGAGCCGTTAGCAGCAGTTAGCAGTGGGCCACTGCCTCGGCTTGCTAATTCAGGTCCAACAGGGTGGACCAAACTCTTCTGGGAACCAGAGTCAACCAGAAAACGACGTCCTGACAGGGAGTCTGTGACGAAGAGCAGCTCACCTCGCTCGCCAGCGCCCACAGCTGCTACTGAGCGCCGGCTTCCTCGTTTCCCGACACCCATGCACATGGTGGGATGCAGCGCTTAGCTTTGTTTGCGAACCTCCGGTGGTAGAAACAAAGGGAGCTCCCCCGCCGAGTTCGCGCGCCAACAGCTGAAACCGCCGCTGGCTCCTCCATCTCCATCTGCTCCGGCTCCACCGATGTACTCTGCACCGCGAACCGTCTGGTAGCCAGCAGGACCCGGTCCGCCTCCTCCGCCAAACCCCGGTAATCACCGGTAGATAAACAAGGGGAATTGGCCAAAGTAGCCCTCACTTGCGACGGAAGCTGGCGCAGGAAAATGTGAGGGAAAAGGAAACCCCCGTCGTCTGAACCAAGTAGCGACAGCATTTTGTCCATCATGTTCACAGCCGTGCCGTCACCCAAACCCGGCAGCGATAGCAGTTTATCAGCCCTCTCAGTTGAAGTCAAAGTGTACCTTCGAAGCAGAAACTCTTTGAGGGCGCCATATTTGTCCACGTGCGGCGGGTCGCGCAGCAGCGGCATGGCTTTGCGGGTTGACTGCATATCCAGAGCCGACACGACCAAGAAGTACCTGGTTTCATCTGCGTTCACGCCTCGGAGGCGAAAGAGTGCCTCGATGTGCTGGAACCACGAAACCGGGTCACTCTGCCAGAACTCCGGGAGCTTAACACTCGCTGCGGGAGCAGAGTCGGCTGGGGTCGGCTGCAACAGCTGGGCAGACGTCGCGGCTGCGGGGTCCGACGAAGAAACAACATCCTCGTCTGATCTTGACATATTTCACGCGGGTCACCACTGTAGCGTGTGAAGAAGGAGAAACAAACTGATCTGCAAGCAGTTGCCTTTAATCCTTCGAGCGTCAAAACCAGAAACAGAATGAATGAATTTACACACGAACACTTCTTCTTCACCCTGGTAAAACCTCGGGAGCACCTCGCTGGCTCCTCCTACTGGGTGAGAGAGAGATGAGGCCATATTTCTCACCAACACACCACAGATATACTTTTTATACTACTATGCAAAAACTCAGGACGGTATTACACTTTTATTATTTCATTTTATGCTTACGTTCATTAAATGTTTAGTGTTTTAGTTTTAGTGTTGGTGTAAATTTTCATACTTTTATACTACTATGCAAAAACTCAGGACAGTGTTACACTTTTGCTATTTTGTGCTTATGTTTGTTAAATGTTTCAGTGTTTTAGTGTTTGGATGGTTACTGTTGCACCGAGGGACTGAGAGAAACGCAATTTCAATCCTGTGTATGTCCTGTACATATTGCAGTTCTGACAATAAAGCTGACTTTGACTTTGAGATGGCATCACAAGAAACAACCATTATGAAGAAATATAGAAGCAACAATTCAAGACATCAGCCAGAAAGTTAAACCTAGGAAGCAAATGGTTCTTTTCAAAGGTGGGCGGATGAACGCTAGAGAGCGCTAAAGCGCTATTCCGCTTACAGTGGACCTAAACTTTTTGTCAGCGTTTTTGTGAATTGACTAACTTTTATAATTCATAAGCGGATTTGTGCTATTTTTATTTAAAATGCAGTACCGCTAATAACTAATTATCTATCAGTAAAAACCAATAAACTTATTTACAAGCTCTTATGCTGCTTGTTTTTTACCTTTTTCCCCACCGTAAGAGCAGAGAGGAGGAAGGGTTGGAGGGGGGAGGAGGGAGGGGGGCAGAGCTGAGAACAGACTCGGCTCTACCATGTAGGTAAATGCCTGGGGGTCCCATTTCAGCAGTGGCCCCGGCCCCGCCTCGCCCCGTGCAGTCACCTACATCACTAACATTGCTCATGCTTGTTAATGTACATTTAACATAAAAATAATTATAGTTACGATGAAAACGATCATTAAATATACGCAATAAAAAAACGGTCGATTTCTTTATCCCCCTACTAAAAATGGACTATTCCATCTTCCGGGTCATAGTTGAACTCAGGGGCTAATTCTGTAGCTGGCTGCGCTCGGTGTCTTCATAAATCCTTAAAGAACCCCGCTGTTTCAAGCCAAATTAACGTGGCCGGATGATTTTAAGGTGTGTTTTGTGTCGACCATTCGACGGTGAGTCGTTATTTTTATGTATTTTAGTTACTTTTCATTAAATCTGTTGACTACCTATAGACGCTAACTGTGTCTGCCGGTTGGTTGTGCTGGGTTACTAATGGAAATCCTTAGAGAACCCAGCTGTTTCAAGCCAAATTAACGTGGCCGGATGATTTTAAGGTGTGTTTTGTGTCGACCATTCGACGGTGAGTCGTTATTTTTATGTATTTTAGTTACTTTTCATTAAATCTGTTGACTACCTATAGACGCTAACTGTGTCTGCCGGTTGGTTGTGCTGGGTTACTAGCTACTCCCTTTGCTGAAGGGAGGTGACCCCACCTCACTGAACAATTATCGACCGATCTCTAAACTCTGCATCTTAGCCAAGGTTCTAGAAAAACTGATAAACTCTCAGATCAAAAATTATCTGGACTCATTTAACATCTTACCTCTTCATCAATCTGGTTTCAGGAAAAAACATAGCACAACAACTGCTTCTCTGAAGGTTCTGAATGATGTTGTTGAAGCATTGGATGCTAAGGACTATTGTGCTGCACTTTTCTTAGACCTGTCTAAAGCTTTTGACACTGTGGATCATAACATCCTGTGTCATAAGCTCTCAGAAATCGGTTTCTCTGATCACACCATCGGTTGGTTTTCTAACTATCTTTCCAATCGGAGGCAATGTGTTCAACATAACGGTACTTCTTCCAGCTATTTAACAGTTAAAAATGGTGTACCACAAGGCTCAGTTTTAGGACCCACTCTCTTTACAATCTACATAGCTAATGTAGGTCACTGCATCCCTGATGCATCCTTACATTTCTATGCTGATGATACAGTTGTTTACTGCCGAGCTAAAACAGTTGCTAAGGCTTTCCAGTTACTGCAATCTGCTTTTGACATCATCCAGTCAGATTTGTTCCGTCTCAAACTTGTCCTAAATGCTGATAAAACAAAAGGGATGTTTTTTTCAAATAGGAAGGCGGTTCCAGCAGATCCTCCTCTGATTTTATCTTCAAATGGTGTCTCTATTGAGTTTGTTGATTCCTATAAATATCTGGGTATCCTGATTGATTCACATCTCTCTTTTAAACTCCACGTGGAAAACCTAGTGAAGAAACTGAAAGTTAAACTGGGTTTCTTTTTCAGAAACAGATCATGTCTATCACTGAATGTCAGGAAACGCCTTGTGTCTGTGACTTTCCTTCCCTCCATTGATTACGGTGACATTCTCTACATGAATGCTCCTACAAGCACCCTGCGGATGTTGGATGTTGTCTATCATGGTGCACTAAGATTCATAACTGGTTGTGATTATCGTACCCACCACTGCACCCTGTATTCACTGGTTAACTGGACATCATTAACCTCACGCAGACTCTTCCACTGGTACATTTTCATCTTTAAATCACTTCTTGGTCTGCTGCCCTCATACATCTCCTCCTACATGTCTTTGCGTGAGTGCAGCTACAGTGTGCGCTCTCAGGACATGATTACCTGCAGTGTTCCGTCAGTGAGGACTGAACTTGGAAAAAGGGCCTTCTCCTACTCCGCTCCTGCTTCATGGAATATCTTACAAAAAGATCTGAAGCTCTCGACCTTGACTTCTCTAAATGGTTTTCAGAATCTGTTGGAATCCTGGCAAAAACCAATGCAGATTTGTTCCTGTCTTTGATTTTATACGTCTACCTTATAATGTTTTGCTAGTTTTTTGATACTTTGTTAAAAAAAAAAAAAAACTTTCTTTTGTTTTTTTCTCTCTTTTGTTTTCTATTGTTTATTGTTTGTTTGTTTATT
>JBBPBX010025636.1:0-18636 GCA_038048925.1 Garcialebias charrua
CTCCCCTTACTTTTATTTGCATATATTTATTTTTGTTTTAGCTTATTTTTCATCTTTTTCTAATGTGTGTCTGTGTGTGCGCAGTTTTGTTTCAGGTTACCTTGTCTGGATCAATTTACAAAAAATCATGCATTGTGGGAAACAACTGCACTTTGTGGGGAAAATAGCCAGGTCCCCATAAGGTGAAGTCTTGTTGGGAGGTTAGGGGTTAGGTTTAGGACTAAGGTGTGAATTGTGGATGGGCTACCCCCAATTTACACTACATGTGTTCCGGCTCCGGTCCGCTCCGGTCCGACCTCCGCAGCAAATACGTAACGCACCCATTATACTCAATGAGAGAGTTTACACTGGCTCCGCACGGCGGCGGCGAGCGGACGGCAGTCCGTCAAAATAGGATCCCATCCTATTTCTGCCGGACGCCGGAGCTGTGCCGGAGTCAACTTTCAAAGATTACGTCGCACCAACAGGAAAAGGAACGAGCACAACATCCGTATTTACAAAATAAAATCACCACGGGCGGACTAATCCTAGCTCTATACGGATTTATTTGTACAAAAATGCTGTCAAACTATCATTTATGACTACACCTACAAACGCAATACAAGAAATAAATAAATAAATAAAGTATTTTATTCTGAAATGTAATAGATCACATCCTGTCGCTCAAACCATGTCCTGTCGCTCATATCTCAATGCAAAAAACAATCAAACAGCGAGGCAGTCTCTACTGTTGTTCTCCTTCTTCCACCGAATGAATTGTTTTGTTCTGACTTCATTATTTATCACTTGATTTATCGCGCGATCTCGCAATTCCCGCGCATGCGTCTCGGAGCAGCGCATCCAGGCGGACCTGAGCTGAGCGGAGGTAGTGTAAACTGGACTTTGAGACGCTCAGCTGCGACCTGCGGAGCGGAGTGGGGCGGAGCCGGAACGCATGTACTGTAGTGTAAATTCCGGGTAAGGGTTAAACATGTACTAGTAAAGGTTAGGTTTAGGGTTAGGGTCAGGGTTAGGCTATAGAAAATGAATGGAAGTCAATGCAAAGTCCCCAAAATGTGTGGTTACAAGAATGTGCATGTGTGCGTTTGTATGAGGGGCCGTGAGGAAAATAGTTTAAGTCCTACACGGCCCCTCATACATTTGAGAGAGAGTGTCGCTTTTATTATTATTATTATTATTATTATTATTATTATTATTATTATTATTATTATTATTAACATATATATTTTGGTTTGACTACAACAAATTAGAGCTAAGTTTGTGTTAGAAACTGTGGCCTACTGTGTATTTGTATACAAAAAATAAAAGACAAATATGCAAGGAAAACTGATTACCGGTACATGTTACCTCAAGCACTTTGGCAACAGCTGCTGTTTCAAATGGACTTTATAAATAAATTTGACTTGACTACAATGTGTTTGTAAATGAGTGCTGTGTATTTGTGTTCTTCAATAAACAGATGGAAAAAAAAAAAAGTATTGGCCCTGTTCAGACTAGCCAGTAGCTCATGATTCTATTCAGAATTAAACTGTGTTTTCTCCAAACTTTTTTTATATTTTGTACATTATCATTTATGGGATTGTCTTGTATTGTTTCTTTTGTTAAAAAAAAAGAACAAATTTAATAAACATAAACTTCAAAATACTATCTACAAAACAAAAACTTTATTGTTCATAGGATTTTTTTTTTTAAATATCAACTGTTGTTTATATTTTATACATTTGGTTTTCAAAATTGAAAACAGAGGAAAACACTAAACTTTTGGTAAAATTAACATTTGAATACGTGTTTTACTATTTAAATATCACCTACTTACATCAAAATAAATATCCACACTGTTAGTGTTTGAGAAGATACTTACTGTGCAAGTTTTTGGCATGCAGTGCAATTAACAGCCCCATTTCATAACATGTCCTGAGGTCCTGATTCCTTCCTCTGTCCTTGTAGCTTCGTCCAAGCCAAAGGTAGGTCTGAACATGCTCCTCGTCTGTGGGGCTCTCCCAGAGATCCAGAAAAAGGCACAGGGACCTAGTTTAGAAGAAGAAGAAAAAAAGGCAATGTGAAGGCTTTTGTTTTAAACTCTTATTTTCTGTGAGAACATTTCAGCATTGAATGTATCCATTAGTCGAGCAACTGACCTGACCAGGAAGCGTTCAGCGACTAAAAATGCCCCAGCATCCAGCGCCAGACAGCCCAGGTTGGCCAGTGCCAGAGCCTGATTTCTTTGGTTTCCACTTTCTCTGGAGATCACCAGGGCAGAGTGGAGATGCCAGCCTGCCTTTCCAGTTTGGCCCTGATGCCTTAGGCTCAAAGCCAAGAGGTTATGGATCACTCCTCGCTGAGTGGGACTGTCTGTGCTCTGTAGAGAGATTTACACAAAGACTCTGATCGGAATTGATGCTGATTAGAAAATAAATGGCTATTTCATTCATGGTTGGCTGTTGTACCTGCAAGGATGTTAGCAGTGGTTCAAGAATACCCTGGGCTCTCTCAGCCTGGCCCGTCATCACCATCAACCATCCAAGCAGCACAGAGGCCTCAAAGCCATCCTCATCATTGATGTGGCTCCCTGTCTCCACAGCTTGTTGGGCACAGTTCACTGCCTTATAAAGTGCACCGTACTGCTGGTAAACCGAGGCCATGCCCAAACACAAGTCCCTTTGCATCTTCATGTCGTCCCCCTTCTCAGCTATCACCAGGGCCTGGTGCAGGTAAACCACAATCTGAGCTGGAAGGATGGACGTTCCTTCCTTCCAGCTTGGGTTCAGACGAACAGAGTTTCTGATGAACAACTCAATCTTCAAAAAGGCGTCATTGAGTGAATGGTTTTGCCTTGAGTCTAGGCTAAGAGAGGCTAAAGCTAAGTAAGGCATGTATTTACGATGATACAGCCAGCTCAAGAGCCAGTTAAGATCCACAGGAGCAATAGGATCCCCGTCAGTGGTTGACAGTGTTGCTGATAGAAACTGGAGACGCTCAACAAAGGGAAGAGCATCATCAGTCTTCCTCCGGAGCAGGAAGAGGCTTGAGATGAGGTAGCAGACGCGAGCCTCCAAGTATTTGTCCCCTAAGATGACTGATCTCCTCAGGAGCAGCTTCAGCAGTTCGACTTCATCTTCGGATGTGAATGCGTGACAGGGAAGGCAGAGGAGCAGAGCGCTGGCCTTCTCCAGAACGTGGGGCAGCTTGTCGTTCATACGTTGCTTCAAGTAGATGGCAGTGAGGTTGGTGAAGAGAGTCACAAGGAGTGGAATGTCGGAAAAAACATCAACACGAACGCCCATAGCTTCTTCGTAGTATACACGAGCCTGAGGAGGAAAGAAAAATGATTCCAAAGAGATGCAAAGAAAACCCATGTTTTTCATTTCTATAGGGTTTTTTTTTTAATCAGGCAAAAAAAACCTTCATTCTTCTCCAATTTAAAACATATTTTCAAACTCAACCTCAAGTGTACTAAAACACTACAAATTCCACCATTATTATTTACTCATCAAAACAAAGGCATAAAATAATTGAGAGAATTGAACTCCACCATTGTTGCTTCCATGGGATTTAAGAGAGGAACTATCAGCCAGGTGCTGCTGATCAAATACACTTCTTTGTATTGTCCATTAACTTCATATTGACCAGTCCTGTTCCTTAAGGGAAAAAATAGACCTCTTTATTTAACAGCTAAACAAAACTTGTTTTTTTTTTTCTACAAAAAATAGTATTTTAAAACTATTTCAGCCTGAAAAAAATACTAAATTTAAAGAACCTTTTTTTAACTCTTTAAAAATGTAATATTTCAGTTTTTTTTATTTATTCACAAAACATTCATTTTACACCAATTTAAAAACAAATAAAAACTCGGGCGTGGGAGGAGTTCGGAGAGGCCATGGAGAATGACTTCCGTACGGCTTCGAGGCGATTCTGGTCCACCATCCGGCGTCTCAGGGGGGGAAAGCGGTACGCGACCAACACCATTTATGGTGGGGATGGCGTGCTGTTGACCTCAACTCGGGATGTTGTGAGTCGGTGGGCGGAATACTTCGAAGACCTCCTCAATCCTACTGGCACGTCTTCCACTGAGGAAGCGGAGCCTGGGGACTTTGGATCGGGCTCTCCAATCTCTGGTGCTGAGGTCGCCGAGGTGGTTAAAAAGCTCCGCGGTGGCAAGGCTCCGGGGGTGGATGAGATTCGTCCTGAGTTCCTTAGGGCTCTGGATGTTGTGGGGTTGTGTTGGCTTACGCGACTCTGCAATATCGCGTGGACATCGGGGGCAGTTCCCTTGGATTGGCAGACTGGGGTGGTGGTTCCCCTATTCAAAAAGGGGGACCGTAGGGTGTGTTCCAACTATAGAGGGATCACACTCTTAAGCCTCCCTGGTAAGGTCTATTCAGGGGTTCTGGAGAGGAGGGTCCGTCGGATAGTCGAACCTCGGATTCAGGAGGAGCAGTGTGGTTTTCGTCCTGGTCGTGGAACACTAGACCAGCTCTACACCCTCAACAGGGTCCTGGAGGGTGCGTGGGAGTTTGCCCAACCAGTTTACATGTGCTTTGTAGACTTGGAAAAGGCATTCGACCGCGTCCCTCGGGGGGTTCTGTGGCGGGTACTCCGGGAGTATGGGGTACCAGGCCCATTGATATGGGCTGTTAGGTCCCTGTACGACCGGTGTCAGAGCTTGGTCCGCATTGCCGGCAGTAAGTCAGGCTCGTTTCCGGTGAGAGTTGGACTCCGCCAAGGTTGCCCTTTGTCACCGATTCTGTTTATAACTTTTATGGACAGAATTTCTAGGCGCAGCCAAGGTGTTGAGAGGATCCGTTTTGGTGGCCTTAGAATCGCTTCTCTGTTTTTTGCAGATGATGTGGTCCTATTGGCTTCATCAGCTCGTGATCTACAGCTTTCACTGGAGCGGTTTGCAGCTGAATGCGATGCGGCCGGGATGAGGATCAGTTCCTCCAAATCCGAGGCCATGGTCTTGAGCCGGAAAAGGGTAGCATGCCCTCTCCGGGTCGGGGAGGAGGTCCTGCCCCAAGTGGAGGAGTTTAAGTATCTCGGGATCTTGTTCACGAATGAGGGAAAACTGGAGCGTGAGATCGATAGGCGGATAGGTGCAGCGTCCGCAGTGAAGCGGGCGCTGTACCGGTCTGTCGTGGTGAAGAGAGAGCTGAGTCAAAAGGCAAAGCTCTCAATTTACCGATCGATCTACGTTCCCACCCTCATCTATGGTCATGAGCTTTGGGTTATGACCGAAAGAACAAGATCTCGGATACAAGCGGCTGAAATGAGTTTTCTCCGCAGGGTGGCTGGACTCTCCCTTAGAGATAGGGTGAGAAGCTCAGTCATCCGGGAGGGACTCGGAGTAGAGCCGCTGCTTCTCCACATCGAGAGGAGCCAGTTGAGGTGGCTCGGGCATCTGGTTAGGATGCCTCCTGGACGCCTCCCTGGTGAGGTGTTCCGGGCATGTCCCACCGGGAGGAGACCCAGAGGAAGACCCAGGATACGCTGGAGGGACTATGTTTCTCGGCTGGCCTGGGAACGCCTTGGGATTCCCCCAGAGGAGCTGCTCCAAGTGGCTGGGGAGAGGGAAGTCTGGGCCTCCCTACTTAGGCTGCTACCCCCGCGACCCGACCCCGGATAAGCGGAAGAAAATGGATGGATGGATGGATGGATGGAAGCTCTGTAACTTTTAAGGCCCAACCCGGCCTACATGCCAAAATGCATAAACAATGGTTTTAAATCATGGACAATCACACTGAATGAGTTCCATCTTCTCCCACCCGCGTCGGAGGAAGAGGCCATGTCTCATTTGTTGTGCCCAGTCCGCACGCTCAAATACTATGTGATACGCATGGCGAGCTTACGTCATTCTCAAAATGTGTTTGTTCATTATAGGGACAGCTCTGTTGGACGCGCCTTGTCTTCATAGCACCTCTCCCACTGGTTGTGTGAAGCCATATCAGAGGCCTACAGAACTGCTGGAGGAGAACCTCCTCAAATCCTGCGCGTACACTCCACATGGGTGATCGCGTCCTCCACATCACTGCATGGAAGGATGATGGTTAGTGACATATATGCAGTTGCGGCGTGGAGCACACCTTACTCTTTTATCTGTTTCTATCTACGTGATGTGTCAGGATTTTCTATGACTCATTCAGTTCTTGGAATCCTAGATGAGTAGTTGTGTAATCCTTCCTGAAGTGTTTGTTGGCCCACATCTGCCTGCTGGCAGATATGATGTGCAAGTGTTCACCATCAGTGCCTTGATACATGAAGTGCGTATTACACATGGGGAAGGTTGTGCATTGTTGTGATTGGTAGAGCGGTTAATTCATGCTGGAGTTTGGACCCAGTGTGGCATGGACCTCATCTTGCTCCGCCCTTCATCCTATAAGCGAAGAGTTAAAGGGCGTAGCCTAATACAAAATAGAATGTTGGTTACGTATCGTAAGCCCAGATTCTATGAGTATTAGCGTAGCCCTTTAGCTTTGTGGACCCCACTGGCTCCTGAATGGCGGAATGATTAGCTATTTGGGAGGAAGTGACCCCTGTGTCAGTGGATTAAGTAGACACGACAGGTTTGGGCCCACTTAGTAGGTGGACGTGGACTAAAGGTTTTCAGTAAGACGCTGACGTGGTATAGAGATATCCAATAAGCGAAGAACTAAAGGGCTACGCTAATACTCATAGAATCTGGGGTTACGATACGTAACCAATGTTTTAGCAGCTGCTAGCTCAGTTAGCCTGTTAGCATAACTTTCTGTTGTTCTCCACTGACTTGTGACTACTGTCTGCTGCAGGTCAGACTGGATCCTCACAAGGATTTCATCCAACCTCACGGCACAGTCTGAACATGTTTCAAGAGAAGATGAAAACAGAAAACATGAAATCTGTGGAACTAGTGTGTTAATAGATCCACATTGACCAGTAGGGGGCAGTACTGGTCAGAAATCCACCAGGACTGGGATGAAGACAACGCTTGTGTTCAGGACTGTAATGTTTGCAGGAGCTGAGACCCAGAGGACTTCATGTGGTTCCTGTCAGACTCTGAGCTCTGTGTGGACACACTTCAGAGAGCAGGGATGGATTGATGTTGTGTTCTTCAAAAGCACCAAAACAAATCAAGTTCAAACTCAACTAAACTTTGATCCACCAAGAGACAGCAGAGACTTTTTCACTCACACTTTTACATCATCTCAACTTTTACTCTTTTTATCCACATTATTCAAAGTGTTATGTTTATCATTAAACTGAGCAGATGTTTGTAGACCAAATCCACATCTGTCCACATTAACTAAATGAGAGGACAACATTTCTAAGTTGACCTTTGACCCTGTCAACTTGTTCAATAAATTCCATGAAAATGTTTAATGTGATGAAGATTAAAAAGTGTCTCTAACTTGATCCAAACAGAATTCCTCCATGGCTCTAATAACTACTACTACTAATTCAAAGTGCTGATCTCCACTGACATGAAGGTAATGAACACATCTGGACTCACCGAAACTTTCTGCAGTTCCTCACAGCTGGAATCAGTCTCCATCGTCCCTCATCCGATGTGTTGTACTTCTTCAGGTCCAACTCATCCAGAACCTCCTCTGACATCTGCAGCATGTAGGCCAGAGCTGAACACTGGATCAACGAGAGTTTCTCTGATCTGTTCTCTGACTTCAGGAACTCTTGGATCTTATGATAAACTGAGAGGTCCTTCATCTCCATCAGACACTGGAAGATGTTGATGCTTCTGTCTGGAGAATCTTCATAACTCCTCATCTTCTTCAGGTTGTTGATGATCCTCTGGATGGTTTCTGGACTGGTCTCTGTCTGACCCAGCAGGCCTCCTAAGAGTCTCTGGTTGGACTCCACAGAGAGGCCATGAAGGAAGCGAACAAACAGGTCCAGGTGGCCATTTTTACTGAGGAGGGATTTATACATGACTCTTTTTAGGAAGTTCTCTAAATCTGAATACATCTCTTCATCTTCATCGTCATCATCATTTACATCATCATCATCTACATCATCATCGTTATCATCTTGATCATCGTCTTCATCATCATCTACATCATCATCATCTACATCTAGGTCATCATCATTATCATCTTGATCGTCTTGATCATCATCTTCATCATCATCTACATCATCATCATCTTCATATCCATAATTAGCCTTCTCCAGAAACCTCTCCATCACCTCCATGTTCCTGGAGGTGATACAGTGGAACATGTAGACTGCAGCCAGAAACTCCTGAACGCTCAGATGAACAAAGCAGTAGACTGGTTTCTGGAAGATCACACACTCTCTTCTGAAGATCTCTGTACAAACTCCTGAGTACACCGAGGCCTCTGTGACATCCAGACCACACTGCTCCAGGTCTTCTTGGTAGAACATGATGTTTCCTTCCTCCAGATGTTCAAACGCCAGCCTCCCCAGCTTCAGAAGAACTTCCCTGTCAGCCTCTGTCAGCTCCTGTGGACTGGTCTCAGGTCCTTCATGGTACTTGTTCTTCTTCCTGGTTGTCTGAAGCAGCAGGAAGTGTGAGTACATGTCAGTCATGGTCTTGGGCAGATCTCCTCTCTGCTCTGTGGTCAACATGTGGTCCAGAACTGTAGCAGTGATCCAGCAGAAGACTGGGATTCCACACATGATGTGGAGGCTCCTGGAGGTCTTCATGTGGGAGATGATTGTGCTGGACCGCTCTTCATCACTGAACCTCCTCCTGAAGTACTCCTCCTTCTGGGCGTCCGTGAAGCCTCGTACTTCTGTTAGCCTGTCCACACATGAAGGAGGGATCTGATTGGCTGCTGCAGGTCTGGAAGTGATCCAGACCAGAGCCGAGGGCAGCAGGTTCCCCTTGATGAGGTTTGTCAGCAGCACGTTGAGCGAGGACTTCTGGGTGACGTCACAAAGCAGCTGACTGTTGGTGAAGTCCAGGTGGAGTCTGCTTTCATCCAGGCCGTCAAAGATGAAGAGAAGTTTCCAGACAGCCAGCTTCTCTGCTGGGACCTTCTGTAATGTTGGATGGAAAACATGGAGCAGCGTGAGAAGACTGTGCTGCTCAGCTCTGATCAAGTTCAGCTCCCTGAAGGAAAGCACAACCACCACGCTCACATCTTGGTTCTCCAAGCCCTCGGCCCAGTCCAGAGTGAACTTCAGCACCGAGAAGGTTTTTCCAACGCCAGCGACGCCGTTGGTCAGAACCACTCTGATGGATCCATGTTGCTCAGGTAAGGCTTTAAAGATGTCCTGGCACCTGATTGGAGTCTCCTGGAGGCTCTTGGTCCTGGAAGCTGTCTCCAGCTGCCTCACCTCATGTTGGCTGTTAACCTCTTCACTCTGTCCCTCTGTGATGTAGAGCTCAGTGTAGATCCTGTTGAGGAGCCTTCTACTTCCTGTTTCATCACTTCCTTCAGTCACACGTTCACATCTCCTCCTCAGACTGATCTGATGTTCCTCTAAGAGCTCCTGCAGACCAACATCTGGTGAAAAATGTGACACAGAGCAGATGTGAATGCTGCAGCAGAAACTCCAACGTTCTGATTGCTGCTTCAATCTGAAGGATCTTTCTAATCATCTCAGATCTTCATTGTGTCCCACACAACAATGTGCCTGGATGAAGACAACAGGTGGACACAAATGTCTTACCTTGGACACAGCTGCTCTGACTGGCTGTCTGCAGTCCACTTCTGGGTCTTTGTCCAGGTTCAGGACTGAAGTTTGGAGGTAAAGAATTGGACATGTCACTCTTCATGGACAGACAGCTGGGTCCTGGAGGTTCTGCTCTCGGTCTGAGGTTCTGACCTCTGAAACACAAACATGTTGTTCTTCACATCACATGAATCCCTGAAGAAAACCACTGAAGAAGCTCTGAACACACAAACTGCTGCAGAGACTCTGAAGGTTTAAAGGTCCACAGTGAAACCTTCAGGATGGACTCACCAGTTTTCTCCACATGACATGAAAACATGACAGTCAGCTCCTGTTAGTAAAATATCACTTTCTATGTGATTCATGGTGAACATCACAGCTTTTCTTGCTCCGTCTTGAATCAAACTAACTCAAAACAAAACTGAAAGTTATGCACCATAACTCATGTTCCCTGAAGGAAGGGAACGAGGTGCAACATATGCTATGGGAATTGCACCCCCGCACGATTACCTGAAGGAATACATTCACGCCTTTACAGCAGGGGCGTCAGCGTTGCGCCAGATGCCCCTCCCTCTGGATACTTAAGTTGCTGACGCCTATCCATCATTCTCCAAAATGCACTTCACCGAGCTTTCAGCATTGAAAAGGGCCAGATATGTTGCACCATTCCCTTCGTTCAGGGAACATGAGTTATGGTGCATAACTTTCAGTTCCCTTTCAGTCTGGTCACTCGGTGCAACATATGCTATGGGAACGTAATTCATTCACGCCCTTGAAATGCTCAGCAAAATGCATGCTAGTGTGAACGTCTGCCCTTGACCAGCAGGCATCTCAAGGCTACTTTCTACTGTGTGTTAGAAAGGACAGCCTGAGTGACATCACACGCAGTAACATCCAAACTGTAATGCTTTGCAAAAGTGTTTATTGAGCTCCAGTTCACAGCAGCACAAATGTCTGCAACTGGTACACCCTTGAACAGTGACCACGAAGTGGCCAAGCCCTGAGTAGAGTGAGCGTGCACTCCAGAGGGCACCTGTTGACCTTTGCTACTGTATGCCCTTTTAATGGCTTCAGTCACCCAGTGTGAGAGGCGTTGCTTTTATAGGGCCTTTCCGGTAGCAGGTGCTGCAAAGCACACAAACAGTTGATTTGTTTTTCTCCATTCGGCTGTTCTCTGCATGTAAGTGCTTAAAGCTCTCATGGGACAGAGAGCCTTCAGCCTTTCCTGTTCCTGAGTGAGTACATGAGCAGGTGGAAAAGAGGAGAGATCAAAATCCTGACTTCTAGAGTTTAAAGTCAAGATCTTGGGGATATATGCGGGATTAGGCCTTAAAGTGACCTTTGACCCGTCAGGGGCGAATCTAGTACACATTGGATGTACAGACAAGGCATGGAGGTCACCCACGTATTTCGCTGAGCAAAGGGCCAGGAGTAAAGTGGTTTTATAAGATAATAAGTCTATCTTAATCTCGCTCAGTGGCTCGAATGGGGAATCACAGAGAGCCCCCAAGACCAGACTAAGATCACAACCAGGGGTCAGGACCCTGCTGGGGGGTCTCATTCTTAGCATACCCTTCATAAATCTTATTATGATTGGATGTGTGCCAGGCGTCCTGTTTCCCCAGCCTTCGTGACAGGCTGAAATCGCTGATAGGAACACCTTAATTGTTGAGAAAGAACAACCTTTTTCCAGTAAGTCCTGAAGAAAAGTCAGGAGCTGAGCCAGGTCACATGAATAAGAAATAATATTTCTTTCTGTGCACCAGGATTCAAAGATACGCCATTTCTGTACGTAAAGAGACTGTGTTGACACAGCTCAGGCATTTTGAATGGTTTTTACCACATTTTCTGGCAGGCCTGATGCCACCAGTTTGTTCCTTTCTGCCACCAAGCTGAAACTTTCCACAGCTCCCAGCCTATGTGGCGAGGTTGCTCCTTCTGGTGACATGATGTGTCCCTGAAGAGGAGCAGTTGGTGGAACCAGTTCTCCTCCAAGGGCCCTGGATTCTGTGATCCCCTGAGGATCAACCATGTCAGGAGAGGGCCTTTTTGCAGATGTGCTACCATACTCTGATCGAGAGTGTTTGAGGGCAGAGGTAATCTGTTGTCATTATTAGACAAAAGTGGAACAGAACATCTATTTTTCTTCTTCTTATTGGGGGTCATGGGACTGAGGAGCTACGAGTTTTGTAAGCGAGCAGATCTCCTGACCCCAACCCGTTTCCTGGATGGGTCTGGTTTACTGGACCCCGGCCTTAACAGAGCTTTGGAGACAGACAAACCGCCCGGGGTCTGTGTTCCGCCCGGTGGGGGGATATTGTTTAAGAGCAGAGCTGAGCCAGCACCGTGAGTATGGTCACGTGCTGCAGGATCACTGCTTGAACATTGCGTGTCGCCTATCAATGATAAGGGGACAGCTGCAGCTTGAGAACGTGGAGATGGTCCTCTGTGCTTGGTAGACTTTAAATTGGTTGGTGACAGAGAGCTCAGTTCTCTTCGATTAAAAGGAAGAGGAATCTGATTCAGCCCTGGTTTGTTGACACACACAGCAGTTTGATCACAATCGCCTTTGTGAACGTGTGAAGCTGGTGGTAGCCTGCGGGCTTCTGCCGTGACTCCCCCGACCCTTACTGGGAGCCGTTGAATGGGTGACCAGGAAGGTGGGTCGTCAGATTCTGTCGGCGCGCATCCTTGTGGCGCGGACGTGTCACGTGTTTGCTTGGTTTGTGTATTGTCCGCCCCGTGGTTCACAATGGAGCGGGGTTGGAGCACGTGACCTCCCTCACCTGTCTCTGTGAGGAGTGTGGGGCCTGCTTGCAGGTGCCCTTGTGCCTGTCCACTACAGACAGAACAGAGGCAACCTGCTAGGGTTTATTGATTAGGCTAACACCCCGTGAGCCGTGGGGGGGAGGGATGGCCCCCTCCCTTTATGTCAGCTGGCAGGCCAGAGGAACCCATTCTGCTGAAGTTATTGTGTTTGTTGTTGTTTGTTTGTTTGTTTGTTTTTAGAATCAATAAAACAGAGAGGGGCTGTTTTTTTAGCTTTATTTGTGCTTACGTGTAACACATATTTGACTTTATGTCACTCACAGCAGGAAAAACATGATTTGTGTATGCAACAGAGTTACCAGCTTTTTGTACCGTGCTACAAATAAAGTCTGGACATGAAAAGAACATTTCCCGTACTACGTGGACGGGTGATCGTGTAAAATCAAGACGTGGACCTGGTTTATCAGGCACGCTTTTGTCTGGTATCCCGGTTCGTCGAGGAAGCCCTGTGTCTGGCTGCCTGACTGGGGACAAACCTGTTTTTGCTCCATGCGTGTTCAGTCCGAGGTGGGCCCGGCGGTTTACTCTGCCAGTGCTCTTCCTCGTACGCCGGCCGCTTTTGCGGTGGGGCATGTGTTGCTGAGCGGTGTCGAGGTTGCGCAGGTCTTCCCCAAGCTGACTCCCTGGTGGGGGGCGGGGGGAAGGTTCTCCTGGGAATGCCCACCCGGAGAGCTTCAGCCTGTTTGCGCCTCTGGTCCAGCTTGGTCTGAATTCGATCCAGAGCTTTTCCAAACATTCCCGTCGGTTCTATGGAGTGGTGGAGAAAAGGCACCTTTTGTCCCTCAGGGAGGTCGGTTAAAGTCATCCACAGATGGCGTATCGCGATGACCACCTCAGCCATACCTCTGCCTTGAGCAACAGCAGCTGTTCCCATCATGCGGAGCACAAAGTCTGTTGCCCTGCGGGCTACATCGAGCAAGTCAACGGCAGCTTGTTTGTCCATCATTACCTGGAGCTCCCGTAGTTTTTCAGTCAGGTAAGCCTGCATCAACGCGGACGCATTCATTGCGCGTGCCGCTAGTCCCTGAGCTCTGTAGCATTTCTTGAGCAGAGAAGCTGAAGCTCGACAAGCTTTGCTGGGGAGAGTTGGTTTTGTCCCGGATGACTTGAGAGCCAGGTGGGATGCCAACGTGTCCTCAATTTGAGGCACGTTGGCTATTCCCACTTCATCCATCCCGTCCACGTCGAGAAACTGCGAGAGTGGCAACAGCATGGGAGCTCTGGGGTGAGCCCAGGTGCGAGTCAGCTCTGTGAGGAAGTCCGGGAACATGGGCATCCTTTGCCTCGTGGCGGCCTGCTGCTTTGAGTAAAAATAGTTTCCTGCCAGCCTCGTGACCTGTTGACGAGGCGGATGCTCTGGCCATGGGATCTGCAGCGTATCCGTTGCTCTGTGACACAAGTCGAACAGAGCAGGGATAGAAAAGTCAGTCTCCAGGAGCACAGATACTGTACCGGGGTGCGGGAGAGATCTTCTCCCTGTTCCTCGTATTCAACGTCTGCGTCCTCCGCGGAAAATTCGCCTGAGGCTGAAATCAAGACCTCGTCCTCGTTCATCATGCCTTGAGTGTCGAGTTCGACTGTTAAGTCCACCATGGGAGCAAGCACATCGCCCCATGCGACTCGTGTGCTGTCATCCAGAGCCATGTTCTCGAGCTCCGGCGTGGGAGTGAGGGGCTCAGTGGTGTCCGGATCCGCTGGCGAGGCAGCGGCACCCATGGCCTTGGCGACGAAGTCCGCCCGGTGCCTCCTCACTGCCTCCAGCATCTGGCTGCAGTGTGGGCAAGAGTCGGGCACATCCAGAGCCATTTTTGCGTGTAACATCCCCAAGCAGATGGGACAGGCCTCGTGGGTGTCCGTCGCTGAGAGAGAGAAACCACATCCTCTGGGGCAGGCGCACGAGGTTGGACTCGCCGTCCTGCTGGTTTTCCTTAGAAGTCTTGTCTTTCGCTTTCCTTTCCTCAGCGGCATGTCCAAGATAAGGACAGCGAGTCCTTCCAAAATCCTTTTCCTTTTATTTTGAGACAACTCCTCCGTCGCGTCGCTTTCGCTGGCTAGCCCGCTACGAGTTAGCAGGGGTAGCAGTTGTTCGCGCAGTTAACGCTGTCGAGTGAAGCAGTCTGCGGAGAGAGGAGAAGAAAATACTTCGGGGTTAGGTAAAATGTGCCGGACTAGCTTTCGCTAGTCCAGTAGTACACAGGAATAATTCTCCGTACGCTCTGTGTAAGGAGCAAGCTCACCTCTTGAGCTGATGAAGCAACAGAGAAGTCCCGCGAAGAGGGGTAGTTCAGATTTAAGCGAGGTGAAGGGCAAAAAGAGAATGATGGATGGGCGTCAGCGGCTTAAGTACCCAGAGGGCGGGGCCTCTGGCGCAACGCTGATGCCCCTGCCGTAAAGGCGTGAATGTATTCATTCAGGTAATCGCACGGGGGCCCAATTCCCATAGCATATGTTGCACCGAGAGACATGACTGAAAAGGAACCCAACTTGAGCTTTTTCAACATGGACTCACAACATTTTCCCTGATTGTTGGTCTCCATGAGCTCCTACTGGTCCTCTTGGTTCTGGTCCAGTAAAGAGTTGGTGCTGAGATATTACACATTGTTCAGGAACAGGAAGAACTGGCCCCAGTTTGAAACTGGAACTGATCTGATGAAGAAACAGAACTCATGTTTTTTCACATGAGCAAATGAACGTTGAAGGTTTGGAGGGTCCAGTTGGTTCAACCTGCAGGTCTGGTTCTGGACTGGTTTAAACTGTCCACCTTGGAGCTTTAGTGTTTCCACAACTTGTCTTTTTTATTTTTTATTTTTTTATTTTATTTTATTCATTTTACAAATTGTGATACAACAAATGACAAACAAATGAAAAGAAAAAAATATAAGGTGTAAAATGAAAAGGTAGCAGATGAAGAAAATATCTTATTAAATAATAATAATAATAATAATAATAATCATTTTATTTAAAAGCGCCTTTCATGACACCCAAGGACACTTAACAAACCAACACAGTGAATACAGAGCAAACATTATCAGCGACAAATTGAAATATAAAATACATAAAGGATATAAAATGGAAGATAAAAATACATTTAGTAAAGTTAATGATAAGCTAGTCTAAAGAGATGTGTTTTCAGGGCAGTCTTGAACAGAGAAAGGGAGGTGGTGTTTCGAAGGTCGGGCGGTAGAGCGTTCCAGAGGTGAGGGGCAGAGCAGGTGAAGGCCCTGCTCCCCATGGTGGAGAGGCGGGCAGAGGGTACATGGAGTTGTAGTGAAGAGGAGGACCTGAGAGAGCGTGATGGGATGGAGATTTGTAGGAGGTCAGATAGATAAGGAGGGGCAAGGTTGTGGATAGCTTTGAACGTGAGGAGTAGAATTTTGAAGATGATGCGTGATTTAACCGGGAGCCAGTGGAGCTGCTGCAGGACAGGAGTGATGTGGTTATAGTAGGAGGTTTGAGTGATGACACGGGCAGCTGAGTTCTGGACCATCTGTAACTTGTGGAGAGATTTGTTGGGGAGGCCGTAGAGAAGGGAGTTGCAGTAGTCAATACGGGAAGTCACAAGACTGTGCACCAGGATGGCTGTGGAGCGGGGCGTGAGAGAAGGACGGAGACGGTTAATATTACGGAGGTGGAAATAGGCAGACCGAGTAATATTGTTGATGTGTGAAGTGAAGGAAAGAGTGGTGTCGAGGATGACACCGAGGCTCTTGACCTGAGGGGAGGGGGATAGCAGAGAGTTGTTAAGGGGGACGAGAAGATGTTCTGATTTTGAAATAGAGTTTTTGGTACCGACGAGAATGACTTCTGTTTTGTTGCTGTTTAGTTGAAGGAAATTGTTAGAAAACCAGTGATTTAGCTCGTTGAGACAGTCGGTGAGGATGGAGGGAGGGTGGGTGGAGTTAGGTTTTGATGACAAGTAGAGCTGCGTGTCATCAGCATAGCAGTGGAAATGGACGCCGTGTTTGCGGAAGATGTGGCCTAGAGGAAGGAGGTAAATGATGAAGAGGAGGGGTCCGAGGACAGAGCCTTGGGGGACACCCGTGGAGACAGGGGAAGACTGGGAACGGAAGGATTTAAGCTGAATGAATTGAGTGCGGTCAGAGAGATAGGAGGTGAACCAGTCTAACGGGGTACCTGAGATGCCAATGGAGGTTAGTCTGTTGAGGAGGATAGAATGACAGATGGTGTCGAAGGCAGAACTTAGATCAAGAAGAATGAGGATGGACAGAAGACCAGAGTCAGCAGCAAGAAGAAGGTCGTTAGTGATTTTTACTAGGGCTGTTTCGGTGCTATGGTGGGGGCGAAATCCAGATTGAAACTCTTCATAAATGTTGTTGTTGGACAGGTGAGAGTGAAGTTGACTAGCAACAGTTTTTTCAAGGATCTTGGAGATGAAGGGCAGATTGGAGATCGGACGAAGATTACTGAAGTTGGTGAAGTCAAGACCTGGTTTCTTGATGATGGGGGTGATGGCAGCAGATTTGAAGGCTGTGGGAACAGTGCCAGAGGTTAGGGAGGAGTGGATGATATTAGTGATGATAGGGAGCAGAGACGGGAGACAGGATTTAACAAGAACTGTGGGGAATGGGTCAAGTTGACAGGATGAGGACTTGGACTTGCTGATAATGTCTGCAATGTTATCAGCAGGGGGGAGGGAGAAGACAGAGAAAGGGAGGGAGGGAGGGGGGAGTTCAACAAGGATGCTGGGGGCAGTATTTGGTCCAAGGTGTTTATGAATTGAAATAATCTTTTCATTGAAATATGACATAATGGAGTTGCAAAATTCTGTGGAAACCATGTGAGAGGGCAGGGAGTTAGGAGATGAGACAGAACGGTGGAGGAGAGAGAACAATGTTTTTGAATTACCAACATTAGAACTGATGATGTCTGAGAAGTAGCTGGATTTGGCTTGAGAAATACTGTTCTTGTAATGGATGAGGTGGTTTGCATAAAGTTCCTTGTGAATTGTGAGACCGGATTTTTTATAAAGACGCTCTAGCCGCCGACCTTTTGTTTTCAGGGAGCGGAGTGCTGGAGTGAACCAGGGTGCAGAGTTGGAGAAGGAAACAGTCCGGGTTTTCAGGGGAGCAACAGAGTTAAGGATGTTGGTTAGGCTGGTGTTGTATAATGTGACAAGATCATCTGGGTTGGAGGAGCTGAAGGTGGAGAGGGTATCATTAATATGAGATAAGAGAGTGTCATGGTTGATATTCTTGATATTACGGAAGGAAAGAGTGCGTTGAGGTTTATCTGAGGAAAATTTAAGATTAACAGTGAATGAAATCATCAGGTGATCAGTAAATGGAAGTTCATCAGAAGAACAGTTAAGAGGAGAAAGTCCAGAGCAGCAGAGTAAGTCCAGGGTGTGGCCCATCTTGTGTGTTGGGAAGTCGATGAATTGTTGAAAGCCACAGCTATCCAGGCAGGATGTGAAGTCTCTGGTGAGGGGGTTGTTCAAATCTTCAAAATGAACGTTGAAATCCCCCAGCAGGAGAACATTGGGTGAAAGAGCTGTTAAATGAGCCATTAGTCCAGCAAAGTCATTCATGAATGAGCTATTCACTTTTGGAGGGCGGTAGATTGTAGCAACAACAGTTGGAGTGGGGCCATTCAGCATGCAAACACTGCACTCAAAGGAGGAGGAGGGAGGGGGGTGAACCGGAGTGACCTTCCAGTTCTCGCGGTGAATCATCGCGAGACCTCCGCCTCTGCCTGAGGCCCTGGCCTTTGCGGTGTAAACAAACCCCGGTGGTGTGGACTCGTTCAGATGAAAAAAGTCATTTTGTTGTTGCCACGTTTCTGTTAATTATCCATCATTCAGCTGACCTGAAGCTGTGTTCTCCCAGTAACCTTTTTCAGGAAGACAAGATCAAACACATTAGCATGAAACCCTTTGAGTTTTGACATTACATACCATTTTTGTATCTCCACTGAAATTCCCATTGCATTCAATTCAATTCAGTTTCATTCATCCATAATCTTTAATCTGCTCCTATCTAAGGCTACGTTCACACTGCAGGCAAATCCGACCCAAATCTGATTTTTTTGCCCCATCTGACCCATATCCAAATTTTTATGACAGTCTGAACGCACCAAATCCGATGTTTTCAAATCCGACCCAGGCCGTTTCAGTATGTGGTTTTAAATCAGATATATATCTGATGTTTTCAAAGCGACTGC
>JBBPBX010025637.1:16570-27114 GCA_038048925.1 Garcialebias charrua
GGGGGCGGTGGCACTAAAGTATTGGCTCAGGAGGGACGTCCAGAGGGTGGTGGGTCTGCTAACAGAACCTCAGAGGAGGGTCTGTCAGCTGGCAGTGTTTGTGATTCAGCAGAGTGCGCATCTCCTGCACCGACTCCTTTGGAGATGTTTTACATCAGCACTATGTTTTACCACAAGTCCGACAGCAGCCAGTAACAGACACCTGCGTTTGATTGGACCAAGCAGCGCTTGGTCCACTTGGCAAGCGGTGACGGCTTCTCCATGCTCCAGCTACATGCTGCAGGGTTCTGTAACCCTCTTTGGCTGATCGTCTGACTGCAGCTCAGCAACTTCAGAGAGCCAGGCAGGAGTGGAAGCGCTACAGGAACCTCCGTCTTCAGAACTTGGTGAGCTCCAGCCACTGAGCTCTTCACTGAATATTGCACCTCAAGGCGAGGAGTAACTCTTTCCTCCACACCCTGTGGCCACCTCTTCTTCTGGGAGAACATGAATTGCCCCATTTGCACTGCCTCTACTCAGCCCCAACCATGTGAACCGCGCCACGGAAAGAACCCTTTTGCATTAATGCTTTAGCTAGTATTTTAGCTGATGTGAGGCTGATTTGAGTCCTCTTTTCGTCCCTGCTTCTCTGGTGGGACAGACCAAGCTCAGTCGAGCCGAGTCCGGACCAAAACGTGAATGCTGGACTCTGATTGGTCAGGGGGAGGAGTCACTGGATCAGAAACTTTTCACCGATCCGCCATTTGCAATTTCTCGGGATGCGGCGCAGCGGCTGGATCTATTTTTAAGATTTTAAAAACAATGATGACAACACCGTGTTTAATTCTGAAGTCCAGGCGTTTTTTGTGTTTGGTGACCGACGAGCGAGCTGAGTCACCGCGGAGGATCATACGAGCTGCTTGGTCCGAGCCCCGGCCTCGCCTGCTCACAAAGGCCGGATTCTGAGCCCTAATAGGCAGGAGAACCGGGAGTCCGAGACGGACAGCAGAAACGTTATTTAAAACGTTTTATGTATAAAAAAAATTGGGTTTTTTCATCAGTGAAGATTAAAAATAAATAAACGGCGCCGGCTTTGTCATGAAATCCTGTTTTCACTTTGACTTTATTAAAGTTAACTCAGCTGAAAAATCATAAAAAGACAAAATTATTATCAAGAATATTTCCCTCAAACATGTTTAAAGAAGAAATGCAGCCTTTGGTACAACTTTATTCTAACCCACAGATGTGCAAATCGCAAAACAAGCATTACACTTTAAATTAAAGCTTTAAATTAAAGTTTTAAATCAAAACTAAACTTTAAATAAAAGCTAAAAATAAACTGTATACAAAAAACAAATAATCGGTATACAAGAAAAAACCACAGTGAGTGCAAACACATCAAATGATGAAGAAAAATATAGATATCCTGATGCATGCTCAATAATCCAGGTCGAAACATGTAAAAAGTGAAGTCTGGACATTCAAAAAACAAAACCAAATGTAGAAACATTTCTTCTTTCATGTGAAAGACTTCAGCCTGAGGGGCTGTAGTCTTTCACATGAAAAAGAAATGTTTCTACATTTTGTTTTGCTTTATTTTTTGAATGTCCAGATGACCCGACTTCACTTTTTACATGTTTCGACCTGGATTATTGAGCATGCATCAGGATATCTATTTAAAATTATATAGAGAGAATATAAATGTTTTTGTAGAATCTGGTTCATCAGATTTAATTCAAATTCAGTTTATTTATACAGCACCAAGTCACAACAGAAGTCGTCTCAGGGCACAGAACAGAAACATTCATATATAAAAATAATAATTTAACATTATTTATCTGAGGAGCAGACTGCTTTGAGTTTTAATCACAGAACTCATTAGCAGGACTTTGGGTTCTGTACACGCCTTAAGAATCGGTCCTAAAGTGCAGGTGCAAATCCAGGCTGAGCTGAGCCAGGCTGAACAGGGCTGTGCAGGGCTGAGTAGAGTTGGGGCTGATTAGGAGCAGTGCAAATGGGTCTAATGAGCGGTGCAACACCAAGGCTGAGGGCCTTTTGTGTCAAGAGAAGTTCTGCTTCACAGACTTGTGTTTTTAAGAAACTACATGTGAAAGAAATGAGGACCACATTTCACACAAACATCGGGACTGATTCTTAGCTGCAGCTTCTTCTAAGGAGTCGTTAGCTCATAAAGAGATTCAGAAATCCGTCAAGTCGTGTAATAATATATGCAGCTACTGAAATGCCACTGATTTTAAATTCTGCAGACAAGAAAAGTAGTTTTTTTTTTGGCTGCTCCCTTCTCCAAGGGTTGCCACAGCGAGCAAAGTAGCATGAAAGATTTGGCTACTTGTTTACGCCAAGTGCCCTTCCTGATGCAACCTGGGTTTTAACCCACAACCTCAGGATTACAAGACACTGACCACTGAGCTATGTGTAAAGTTTGAAAATAATTGGCCAATGTCTAAAAAAGCTAAGTCTGGTCCTCTGGACATTCAAAAAAACAAAACAAAACAAAGCAAAAAAAACTGTAGAAACGTTTCGTCTTTCGTCCGAAAGACTTCCTCAGTCTGAGGTGCTGGGTTCAGCTCAGTCTTATAAATAGCACCCTCTCACAGTGTTACACAACCAGTTGGCTGATGACAGCCGAAACCAGCTGCTCACATGATCAAGGAGGACCATCAGCCTAACAAAGGATCGTTAGCACCCTGATGGTTGTTTGCTATTCACAGAGGGCTGAGTGATACCAGCAATCACAGCATTGTAGGAGGGGGACAGTTGAACCCGGAGGCCTCCACCCCTGTTTAATGATGGGCGGTTTCTTTTCACAAAGATGGCCTCCTTTACTCCTCTCTCAAACCATCGTTCCTCTCTATCAAGGATGTGAACATCTTCATCCCTGAAAGAGTGACCGCTGGCCTGGAGATGAGTGTAGACTGCAGAGTCCTGACCTGATGATGTTGATCTTCTGTGCTGGGCCATCCTTTTGGCCAGTGGCTGTTTAGTTTCCCCGATATAAGACTGATCACAGCCCTCCTGACACTGAACAGCATACACAATGTTACTCTGTTTTTGCCGGGGGACTGGATCTTTGGGATGAACCAGTTTTTGCCGTAATGTATTTTGGGGTTTAAAAGCCACTGGGACGTTGTGTTTAGAAAATAAACGTCTCAATGTCTCTGAAACCCCTGCAACATATGGAATGGCCACTGGTCTGGGTCTGGGTTCCTTCTTTTCACCTGATGGTTGGCTGGAGTCCTGTTTGGGTTTCTTCTCTGCTTTCAGGAAGGCCCAGTTAGGATATCCACATTTCTCTAGAGCCTGTTTTGTGTGTGATTTCTCCTTCTGTCTGGCTGCTGAGTTAGTGGGGACGCTGTCTGCTCTGTGATACAGAGTCCTGATGACTCCTAACTTGTGCTCCAGAGGGTGATGGGAGTCAAACTGTAAATACTGGTCTGTGTGGGTGGGTTTGCGGTACACCTCAGTTTGCAAATTTCCTCTATCAGAAACTGAGACCTCACAGTCCAAGAAAGCCAACCTGCCATTTTTTACATCTTCTCGTGTGAACTTGATATATTTATCCACAGAGTTGATGTGATCAGTGAAATGTTGGACTTCCTGAGATTTAATTTTAACCCAGGTGTCGTCAACATACCTGAACCAATGACTTGGTGGTCTCCCTGAAAAGGATGTCAAGGCTCTCTTTTCTACCTCCTCCATGTACAGGTTGGCAACAATAGGAGAAACTGGAGACCCCATAGCACACCCATGTTTCTGCCTATAATATTGCTCCCCATATGTGAAGTAGGTTGACTGCAGGCACAGTTTCAAGAGTTGACACAGTTGCTCTGTGGAAAGCGTGGTTCTGCTGTTCAGAGTGGTGTCTGATTTTAACCTTAAACAGACCACCTCTACTGCCTCATCAACAGGAATGCACGTAAAGAGCGATGTGACATCAAAAGAGACCATTGTTTCATCAGTCTCCATGATGACATCCCTCACCTTATCCACAAACCACATAAGTTGCTTATAGTGCATTAACAGAATAACCGAGTTTTCGAAAGATCGAGTGTTTTGACTTCTATCGAGGCTTTTTTGTCCAACTCGGGTACCCGTAGTGACGTCATCACGTGATTAAAAACAGAGCGCGCGGTAGCTTTTAGCTTTTAGTAGACGCTACAAAATGGATTCCTTTGTGCGCACGGATCTATGAAGCTGGTCCAGTCTTGTCAAAAAGGTAAAACAGTTTATAATTTTATAAATTGCGCCACTCATTGAAACATCCTGTTGACGTTCTTTGCTTCAACACCGTAGTAGATTGTTGTGACAGCAGAGGGCAGTGTTTTATTGCAGGTCCCATATATAACACGGTCAAACGGCTTCATCTCTCTCGTTTCACAAACAAAAAAACAAATATTCATCTCTCTAGAGCTATTAAAAATCTATAAACACAATCTCTAAAAGTAAACCTAAATTGCACAGCTGCAGGCGGTGGTACGGTGTGGCTGTGGCCCTATTTGTTTTTTAAGTTTCGGTTTTCATCGCCATACTTTCACTTTTAATATTATTAATATAACTAATAGTTTTGTTTTTCCTGTGACTTATGTGCAGTATGATAAATGATAGGAGCATAATAAATGCTCCCAATGCTTTGTTGGTCTTTTTTTTCTTTTTGTAAAGACGTTTTTAGGCATTTATATTTATTTATTTATTTTGCATCGTAAGACACTGTGACGTCATCGGCTACTCGAGCGTCGTTCGAGTTTTTTTATGTTAATGTCGAGGTTAAAAATTATGTACTCGTTCAACCCCTAGTTGCTTACTTGGTGGGTTAACTTCAGTGTGCTTTGGACTACTCTGACTGAGGAAGCCCTCTGGAGTGAGGGTGAAACGTTTCTGCTAAAAAGAAACTGTCCAGATGAACTGATTGAGAATGAGCGGATTTGATACCTGGACTATTGAGAATTAACTTTCTTGTCTTGAACCACTTTGGACATGTCTGCCTGCCTGGGAGGAGTCGACGAGGGACACGCCCCCAGAAACCATCTTGGCTACAGCAAACTGGTTGGTCCACATAAGTTGCTTACTTGGTGGGTTAACTTCAGTGTGCTTTGGACTACTCTGACTGAGGAAGCCCTCTGGAGTGAGGGTGAAACGTTTCTGCTAAAAAGAAACTGTCCAGATGAACTGATTGAGAATGAGCGGATTTGATACCTGGACTATTGAGAATTAACTTTCTTGTCTTGAACCACTTTGGACATGTCTGCCTGCCTGGGAGGAGTCGACGAGGGACACGCCCCCAGAAACCATCTTGGCTACAGCAAACTGGTTGGTCCACATAAGTTGCTTACTTGGTGGGTTAACTTCAGTGTGCTTTGGACTACTCTGACTGAGGAAGCCCTCTGGAGTGAGGGTGAAACGTTTCTGCTAAAAAGAAACTGTCCAGATGAACTGATTGAGAATGAGCGGATTTGATACCTGGACTATTGAGAATTAACTTTCTTGTCTTGAACCACTTTGGACATGTCTGCCTGCCTGGGAGGAGTCGACGAGGGACACGCCCCCAGAAACCATCTTGGCTACAGCAAACTGGTTGGTCCACATAAGTTGCTTACTTGGTGGGTTAACTTCAGTGTGCTTTGGACTACTCTGACTGAGGAAGCCCTCTGGAGTGAGGGTGAAACGTTTCTGCTAAAAAGAAACTGTCCAGATGAACTGATTGAGAATGAGCGGATTTGATACCTGGACTATTGAGAATTAACTTTCTTGTCTTGAACCACTTTGGACATGTCTGCCTGCCTGGGAGGAGTCGACGAGGGACACGCCCCCAGAAACCATCTTGGCTACAGCAAACTGGTTGGTCCACATAAGTTGCTTACTTGGTGGGTTAACTTCAGTGTGCTTTGGACTACTCTGACTGAGGAAGCCCTCTGGAGTGAGGGTGAAACGTTTCTGCTAAAAAGAAACTGTCCAGATGAACTGATTGAGAATGAGCGGATTTGATACCTGGACTATTGAGAATTAACTTTCTTGTCTTGAACCACTTTGGACATGTCTGCCTGCCTGGGAGGAGTCGACGAGGGACACGCCCCCAGAAACCATCTTGGCTACAGCAAACTGGTTGGTCCACATAAGTTGCTTACTTGGTGGGTTAACTTCAGTGTGCTTTGGACTACTCTGACTGAGGAAGCCCTCTGGAGTGAGGGTGAAACGTTTCTGCTAAAAAGAAACTGTCCAGATGAACTGATTGAGAATGAGCGGATTTGATACCTGGACTATTGAGAATTAACTTTCTTGTCTTGAACCACTTTGGACATGTCTGCCTGCCTGGGAGGAGTCGACGAGGGACACGCCCCCAGAAACCATCTTGGCTACAGCAAACTGGTTGGTCCACATAAGTTGCTTACTTGGTGGGTTAACTTCAGTGTGCTTTGGACTACTCTGACTGAGGAAGCCCTCTGGAGTGAGGGTGAAACGTTTCTGCTAAAAAGAAACTGTCCAGATGAACTGATTGAGAATGAGCGGATTTGATACCTGGACTATTGAGAATTAACTTTCTTGTTTGCAGTTATCTTGATGATTCACGTACAATGTCTCATGCTTTGCTACAGGCGGCTGTGGCTGAGTGGTTAGAGCAGTCGTCCTGCAATGCAAGAGTTGGGGTTTGGGTCCACAAACAGTCACATGCCGATGTGTCCCTGGGCAAGACATTGAACCCCTCAACTCCCCATTTGTGTTCTGCTGGCTTTGATTCCCATCACTGAGAGAACACTTGGACATCTGGTCCAGTTTTATAATATACAGCTCAAGGGTTTAAACGTATAATAGATTTTTTTTTTTTATATTCTGTTGAATACTGTCCATCCATCCATCCATCCATCCATCCATCCATCCATCCATCCATCCATCATCTTCTGCTTATTCTGAAGTTGGGTCGTGGGGGGCCACAACTTGAGCAGGGAGGTCCAGACTTCTCTCTCCACAGCCTCTTCCAGCTCTTCTGGGAGGACCCCAAGGTGTTCCCAGACCAACAGAGAGACATAGTCTCTCCAGTGTGTCCTGGGTCTTCCCCGGGGTCTCCTCCCAGACATGCCCAACCCACCTCAACTGACTCCTCTCGATGTGGAGGAACAGCAGTTCCAAGGGCGTAACTTTAGGTCTAACATTGGGGGGGTTATGCTCTCTACCTATTTATTTATCGAATAAATAACTTTTTTTATGATTCAGGATATTTTAGGGTTAAAATATATTGTAATGCTTTTACTGTGATTTACTTAACTTTCCTGTTTTCTCTGTATTTATTCTGCTCCTTTTTTGTTCCACATAGGTTCAACAAGTAAGAAAAAAACTCACTATTTTTCTGCATTTTTTTCAGCCATAACACATATTTTACATTTTTAAGATTTATTATATAACATACCTCAATTTCACAATTTTCAAAGAGTGTGTATTTACCTGGTTCACTACAGTTTAACTAGGAAAAATTACAACAAATGATTCAAATACAGCCATAATATGACAAGAGCAGAGTAAAACCCTGCATGTCATCTTCAGCAATTATGCTTAAATGTTCACTTGCAGGCAGTTTCAAGGCGATTACCGTAATACCCCCAAAACAGCCAAAAGGCGCACTTTGTTTTCTTTCAAACACCGTTTGAATTTTTCTGATAGCCCAAACCATTGCAGAGTTACGGTAATGCAAAGTTAGCGTGTGGAAAACGTGTCCCCGGCTGCTGCTGGAGGGGGGAGGAGGAAGGGGAGGCTGAGAACCGAACGGCAGCTTTTAAGCTAGATTCATACTCGACGCGTCGCGCACCGCACGAGGGTGCGCACTCCAAAAGTGACGCAATTTCACAGTCCCCGCCCCTGCGCGTTGGCCCCGCGCGTGGGATTAGCGCGTGTCGTGCACCTCTGAATTTTTGAAACCTTGCAAGCCTATGCGCGCGCGGTGGGCGCTACGATTTGATTGACAGGTCCTCACCCGACATTCTTCACGCCTGAGCCTGCAGCTGTTTGCGCCGCTGTGGTTGTCGAGACGGAGTCGCGACGCATGGAGGAATGTTTTGTGACACAAATGTATTAAATTCTCCTTCATTCCTGATCTGGAGTCGGACTTTTCTTTTGTTTTTTCGCCAAAAGTCACGTGATCGCTTTCTCCTCCGCTGACTCCATGCATTAAAGCCGCAAATAAAGACAACAGTTCAGCACGCGAGCGGAAAGCTATTTGTTTTTGTTGTGTGATTTCAAACAGTTCTTCTTCTACGGTAGATTTCTTCTTCTACACCTTTCTTGCAACATATGCACAGGTTTTAGAGGGTACTGCCTCCTGCTGGTCTGTAAAAGAACAGCACTTTGCCATGCGCCGCCGTGCGTCAACCATAAACACAGTGGCGAAACTGTGAACGCATTTCGCCGCACGGCTGAGTGCACGTGCGGCGCGCGTGCTCCAGCCTGTGGACAAAAGCGCAAGTCTAACTCAGCCTTTACGCAGAGAGCAGTCTCACCTGCTGAAACGTGCTCCTCCACGCGCACCTCCAGTTAATCCAGGAGCTTGAAATGAATGATGCCATTTTATTGGGGGGTTATATTGACTGGATCCAATTATTGAGGGGGTAAAAAAAAAAACATCCCCCGTTTAAATTACACCTATGAGCAGTTCTACTCTGAGTCTCTCCTGATAACTGAACTTCTCAGTCTGTCTCTCAGGGAGAGTCCGGCTACCCTGCAGAGGAAACTCATTTCAACCTCCTGCATCCACAATCTCATTCTTTTGGTCACTACCCAGAGTTCATGACCAGAGGTGAGGGGAGGAACATAGACCAACCAGTAAACAGAGAGCTTTGCCTTACAGCTCAGCTCACTCATCACCACAATGGACCAGCACAGAGTCCACAATACTGCAGATGCTGCACCAATCTGTCTGTCAATCTCACGCTCCATTCTTCCCTCACTCAAGAACAAAACCTCTGTTGAATACTTGTGCAGTTTATTGTACCTTGAGGTCTTCTAAACAACTGCTTGTTTTATTATTTTGTGAACTTTTATGTTTCTGAGACGCACAAACAAACTTAACAAAAATGGTAACGTAGTGGTAGTTGAACCAGGATCATTAAATTACATTTGTAAAATAAATTACAGTATATTTGTTTGTTTACTGATCTGAAGGACATATTTTAATAACGTTACAGAGATAGTGTGAACGCTGAGTTGTTTAATAATAATTGTTTTTTTAAACATTTCATGATGAACATACAGTCAAGTATTATAGATATTAGAATTAAATCCAGGGGCTGCAATAGTTCGGTGATCAGCGCCACAGCTCTGTAACTCTGAGCCCGTGGGTTTGAGCACAGGTTGTGTCAGGACGGGAATTTGGCGTAAAAACCATTGTCAAACCTTTCATGCAAGTTTTCTCAATGTTGTGACTTTTAGGGGAGCAGCCAAAAGATTTTTTTTTAAAATCTGTAATAGAAATAAATATTTGGAGCACTGCCAATTCTATTTTTCAGAAAATGATTGAAAGCTGCTAAAACCTGCATATCAGAGATTTACAAGAATCCTAAGCCTACCACTGAATTCTAATCAGCACATTTCTACTTTTCATTAAGTCCACAAGGTGACTGTAAAAACTGTCCATGAAAACAAAAACACATTTTTTTTAAATAAATAATATAAAAAAGATACGGGGTCAGACAAAATAGCAATTTAAACTCAACATCAACCTTAAAAAAAAAAAAAAGGGAAACATTCTCCATAATGTTATGATGCACAAGGACCCCCTTTGAAAGACCATGAATGGACCTCAAACATCCTCAAACACAGAAAAGCATCATCTGTTCTTTCTGCGAGCTTTCCTGGAGGGACATGAAATAAAAATGACCTTGACACGTTTCTTCGAAAGGCTACTTCGTGAGGAAAGCTCTAAATGAATGTTTTATGCAACGCCTCTAAATGCACCTATCCCAGGGTGTTTTTTCATGTCACTTCTGTGGCCTGTCACTCCTGACAGGCGTGTTGGCACGAGGTCAACCATTAAAGGGCTGCCCTGCTTCTGAGGTTCAATCTCAGAAGACTGGATTTCAATTTGCTCGAGCAAACAGCAAAAATAGTTTTAACGCTTGAGCTAAAGCTAACAAGTAGTCGGCATGAGCCGGTTACCATGTTCAAAGTATTTTATAGTGTTAAAGAGTCAAAATGTCAAAACTATAAGGTTTTTCCTTCACTACTGTTCAAAATGATTAAAACAAGACCTGTTGCTCTGAGTCATCATTCAGTCGTGCACAATAGCAAAGGGGTCAATTCCTTAAGGCGGCACGGGGACACAGTTAGTAGAGCTGTTGCCTCTCAGCGAGAAGGTCGCTGGTTCAATTCCCAACCGGGGGTCTTTCTGGGAGGAGTGTACATGTTCTCTCCATGATGCGTGGGTTTTCTCTGGGTACTCCTCTGTTTCCTCCCACAGACATGCATGTTAAACTGACCGGTAACTCTAAATTGTTCCTAGGTGTGAGTGAGAGAGTGAATGGTTGTTTGTCTCGTTTGTCTCTATGTGTCCCTGTGATGGACTG
>JBBPBX010025637.1:27629-38731 GCA_038048925.1 Garcialebias charrua
TTTTATTTTACAGAAAAGAGCTGTGAGAATTATTACAAGAAAGCCTTAATGTCATCTATCTAATATATTATTTAAACAACTCAAAGTACTGACGTTTTATGATTTGGTGGACTATAATATTTTGTTAGTAATAGAACCCTCAAATGTTCAAATGTATTTTGTTAAGAGAGAAAGCTGCTAGTCTAAAGGGAACTGAAATTTTTGCAAAGCCAAGGTATAGGACTAGTTTGAAGGGACGGTTTATTTCAATACAGGGAGTTGAATTATGGAATGTTTTGGGAAATGATGTTAAAGATGTAAACTCTGTGCTTATGTTTAAAAATGATTAAAACTAAATTGTTAACAAAATACCAAAATTTTCAGTTTAAATGTTTAATGTTCTAGATATTTGTAGATCTGTGATGAGTTATTCTTTTTGCTCTGTTACTTACCGTACTTTTCGGGGTATAACACACAGTTTTTTTTAACTAATTTGAATGTCCTGCGGATTATACGCCGAAGCGTCTTATTTATGGATTTTTTCCCATATTTTTAGACCCATTTTTGGCTCTGATATCGCCGTTTTTCATTTTGGCCAAAAAATGGTGCAGTACCACTTTTGTCCGCTAGGGGGACACTTCCAGAGAGTACACAGACCGTTTCTAGCTCATGTGTCCGAAAAAAGCCTCCTCCTCTGACTCTGTCGCTGTAGAGACATCGTGGGGTACTCTGATTTGACCTTGTTAGTCCCCCATGCTGTCACACAAATTCTAAATGAACAAAAAACTGCGCATCTGTCGACAGCACGCTGGCTGAAGTATCACACTACTTTGTTAGACATGCCTAACATCACCATCAAACGTTGCAACGTACTTAATCCAGCCACTCTCTTACCTTCACCGGATGAGGGCACTCCACATGATTGCATGGCTGAACTTGAGGTTTTGTGCACACCTCGACCTGACTTAAAACAAGACCCTATCTCTGACCCTGACTGGGAACTTTTTGTTGACGGCTCTTCCTCACGTGACATGAACACAGGCTCCATCAGAAGTGGTTACGCAGTAGTGACAAACACACACACTATTGAAGCAAAATCACTTCCGCCTTGTTCAGCTCAAGCTTGTGAGCTTATTGCTTTGACCAGAGCTTGTCAGCTCTCTGAAAACAAATCAGTCAACATCTTCACTGACTCACGTTATGCTTTTGGAGTTGTTCATGACTTTGGAGCACTTTGGAAACATCGTCATTTCCTTCGCTCTGATGGACAACCCATTCTTAACCATAAATTGGTTGCCGAACTCCTTGAAGCTATCACTTTGCCTAAAAACATTGCTGTTATCAAATGTGCTGCTCACACTAACAGGAAAGACTACATTTCTATAGGAAATGCAGCTGCAGATACTGCAGCCAAACAGGCTGCTACACAGATACCTGAATCACTTTCCACACTCACATCCAACACAGAACCTGACATTGCTTTCACACTCAAGGACATGCAGAAAATGTCCACCTCTCATGAACGAGCAGAATGGAAGCGTTTAGGTTCCACCTTTAAGGATGGACTATGGATTGGTCCAAACCATAACCCTTGTTTACCTGAACACTTTTTTCCAGCTTTTGCTACATTGACACATTCCTTTGATCATGTGTCAAAAGGGGGAATGTTAAGAGAGGTTGACACACACTGGTACACAGTCAAATTTTTAAAATATGCTCAACAACATTGTGACTCATGTCTTGTGTGTGCGTCTCACAACATCTCAAAGGCAGTTAAGACAGAAGCACCAGGTGCTCACAGAAAAATCACTGCACCTTTTCAACACTTAATGATTGATTTCATTGAATTGACACCTGTGATGAACAAAAAATACTACTCTGATGCATGCTCAATAATCCAGGTAGAAAAATCTAAAAAAGCTAAGTCTGGTCCTCTGGACATTCAAAAAATAAAGCAAAACAAAGCAAAAAAAAATGTAGAAACGCATGTCAGCCAACTGGTTGTGCAACACTGTGAGAGGGTGCTATTTATAAGACTGAGCTGAATATAGCAACTCAGACTGAGGAAGTCTTTCGGACGAAAGACGAAACGTTTCTACATTTTTTTTGTTGCTTTGTTTTGTTTTATTTTTTGAATGTCCAAAGGACCAGACTTAGCTTTTTTAAACAAAAAATACTGTTTGGTTGTCGTGGATATGTTTTCAAAATGGGTTGAGGTTTTTCCCACAAAACATAACACTGCAAACACAGTGGCCAAAATCCTTTTACAGGAAATCATTCCTCGCTGGGGAATTCCGCAGAGAATTTCCAGTGACAATGGACCACATTTTGCTAACCAAATCATGACAGAAATCTCAACCACACTGAATTTTGACCTAACTAAACACTGCTCCTATCACCCACAGAGTGGAGGCGCAGTTGAGAGAGAGAATGGCACATTAAAGAACAAATTGGCCAAGATTTGTGAGGACACACAACAGAGTTGGGTTTCATGTTTACCTCTTGCTGTTATGGGAATGCGCATGCACAGAAGGGCTAAACATAACCTTAGTCCTTTTGAAATCCTTTTTGCAGCTCCGCCCAACCTTGGAGTTGGGCCACCAACAGATCCCACGAGTGATCTGAAACACTGTGATCACAACATGATGAAATACTGTATTGAACTAACAAAACAATTACGTTCCATCAGGTCACAGGTTCAAGGAGGACTCCCTGGACCAGCTCAAAAACAATTGCATTGTATTTCTCCTGGAGATTTTGTTATGATTAAATGTTTCAGGAGAAAGCGTTGGAACTCCCCGAGGTGGACAGGACCATTCCAGGTGTTGCTGACCACACACACCGCGGTGAAGGTCGCTGAGAGAGCTACCTGGGTCCACGCTTCCCACTGCAAGCTGTTTCGAGGAACGAAGCCACCGACAGAAGAGGATCGGGACGGGTCAGAACTGACATCAGCATCTGATGCTCGAATGCTGGATGCCAACGAGGGTGTGGGAAAGCATCTGAGGCTCGAATGCTAGATGCCAACGACAGCGAAGTGACGTTCTAGCAAGTGCGGGTCGGCACCAACACACTCACAGTCCGAGTTACGGCTCTCTGTGAAGGCGGCAGGTCCGTAGACCTACAACTAGGTTGAGTCCATCCAACCCCTGTTTTTCCCTAGTTAAACAACCTCTGAACAAACTATGAAGCACACAGACTCAATAGACTGAATCCGCCTATCAGAAACTGGTTCTTGACTACGAGATCAATTCAACCACTGCTTTTCAGTTTGACTTATGTGATGTAATAAATTGCAAAGGCCGTGATTTGTGGTACCGAAGTGCTGATCTGTATTTGTGTTTAGATATCTCAATGAACGCTGATGGTTTCCCAGTACACAACACTCGCATGCGTAGGTTTGTCCATCAATCAGGAATGCAGCTACCAGGAACTCGTGAGCCAACTTGTTCCTGGTCCACAGTCACCGCTTACACGGGACTATGGAAACCCATACGTTCAGATTTGACTAAAGACACAAAGGAATGGTGGGACAAAGTTAGATTTCAAAGAGATTATAACCCAGCAAAAAATCCAATCACCCTCTCATTAAGTAAGTTACATGGTCCTCCAAAAGATTTTATCTCACAAACAAAATTAGACTTTTACACTTTCTTAATTCAAGCCGATGTTTCAGGGACAGATCCAAAGGGATTCGTCACCATCAGATTTGTTCCCCCACCGCAACCACACATCACAAACGTCACCAATTACCCAATCCCTAAACTTGAAAACTTTAAGGAAGAAAACATTCCAACTATCTCTGTAGATTATACAAAATTAAAACCTGAACAACTGATAGAACGTGCAACGGGACATGGAGACGACAACATGTGGTTATCCTGGTTAGTTGAAGCTGCAAGAGAAGCTCAACTCAGTAATTGTGTAGCTTGCGCTGCAGCCAGACCCAAACTAGTCACACAACCAGCCCCTTTGTTTCCTGAAGATGCGTGGGGATACAACTGCATGCTGGCACTCACTAGATACCAACCAATAGAGGGTTGCACCACACTAACCGACATATATCCACCTATTCACAATAAAACACATCCAGGTTCTTTTCGCCCAAATCGTATTTTTGAAGGTTATCACTGCTTCAACTTTACTGCAAAACAGCCAACCCTTAATTATGGAAATATCGACCAAGATTGGTGTAACATAACAGAAAATGTAGATACTAATGACGAAAAAACCCAACGTATAGGCACTTGGGCTAGAGCAGGATTGTATTACTATTGCGGAGGTCAAAGACTATCAGTTAAAATCCCTGAAGGAACTATAGGACTTTTGCTCTAGTGCGTCTTGCAGCACCTCTTTTGTTAGCTGGACATCTGTCGACTTTACAACATAATAGAACCAAACGAGACATAGATTTTAATCTAAATGCAAACTCCAAAACATATCAATGCAATAGGGGTTCCACAAGGCGTTCCAGATGAATTCAAACTAGCCGACCCCGTCGCAGCAGGGTTTGAAAACCTACCTATCATAGGAGCTCTCTTTCCTGTAACAACCAATAAAAACGTAGCCAGAATTAATTTTGTCCACTACAATGTCCTGCGTCTGACCAATCTCACCCGAGATGCCATTGAAGGCCTCTCTGATCAATTACGCCCCACATCTAAAATGGCAATTCAAAATCGAATGGCGTTGGACATGATATTAGCTGAGAAAGGGGGCGTATGCTCAATGATTGGTGACCAATGTTGTACTTTTATCCCCAACAACACAGCCCCAGATGGTAAAGTAGCTAGGGCCCTCAAAGGCCTAAAACAACTCTCCCAAGAAATGCAAGAAGCTTCAGGAATCAATAACCCCATCTCTGATTGGTTTAATAACATGTTTGGTAGATGGAAAGGTATCATTATGTCCCTAATCATCTCTACAGGAGTTTGTTTAGCCGTACTTGTAACCTGCGGCTGCTGCTGTATACCGTGTCTCCGTTCTCTGTCAACACGTTTAATTTCAACTGCTCTCGCCCCTGAACAACAAGCAGCAACTTATGCCCTTCTCCACAAAGACCTAGATACAGATTTAGAAAATGACATGGACACCTTTGCTTCCACTCCCACTACCTTCGTCCTAAAAAACAAATTAAAGTAAAATGAAAATTACATTAACAATAGCAGACGACTCCGCTTCCTTACACATCAACACCACCCACTTAGAAGACATATTGATCCTCCACTATACTGCAGGTGGAAGAAACGTTCAAGTTCCTTTTGATGGTTTTGAGTCAAGACTGCAATTTCTTGACGTGGTAGTTTATGCCATGAGAAGCATTGTGCGACTCACTCGATGGCATTTCAGATTCCCATTTGATTTAAACACTGTCACTGGACAGCATTTTCAGAACTAAAATAACCTTATTCCATCTTATTTTTACTTATTAATTTCAATTTATTAAGTGATGTGATTTCTTTTATAGTTTAGCTTTGCCACAAACTAGGGTCTGTAACCCATAAAAACAGCTCTTGCCATTTTCCATTTGAAGTCAATGAAGGATTCACATGAAACCACTGTAATGTGAAGTGTTTTCCTGATGTTTTTTTGTTTTCAGAGTCTGATACTGTCTGTATAGTCTTATTATTTTTTCCCATTAGATGTTGTTCCATAAAGGAACAAAAGGGGGAAATTGTGGAAAGGAAAAAATTAATTATACACTGTTTGTTTGTTTGTTTGTTTCCTTATCATCCTATTACTTATAAAGCATATTGTCTGAGCTTGAAACTTCTCTGTTTAAACTGAGTGAACTCTTCCTGCTCAAACTCACTGAACTCATGAACTGTTGAAGACTCTCTGCCTTTGTGCAGCAAGAGAATGTTATTCTTTTCTCCTCCCTGCCATAAAACCTTCTGTGGTTTCTTCCCAATGTTATCCCTTCCTCCCCAAATGTTATTCCTTCCCTATTCATGTCATACAATGATCTGTGGTCTTGTCCTTTTTCTGCTGAACAAGATGATCTGTGATTGCAATGCTTGCCATGATAACACTCTTGTGAGGCCCTGTGATCACAATGCCTGCCATAGACACATTCCTGAGAAGAAAGACAAATAGCCTGTGGGTTGAGAAACTGAGTTCAACATCTGTTAAAACAAGAACTTGGACTGACTGAAACCTCCTCATTCTGGGAAATGTTATCTTTCAAACTAAGCTGTGTCCAAGAAAACTATTGTATGAGCCAACTGTCTCCGAGAATATTATTGCAAAACTCAACTGTCAGCCCTTTTCCACCACAGATGTTTTTCTACTCTATGATTAAAGGTTGTGAAACTCCCCTATGACGTGCAAGAAAGGTATAAGAAGGAGGACTTCGAGAAGCACTCTTCAGTGCAGCTCGGAACAGCCTCGTGTTCTGTATTCTGTCTGCCTCCGCTTTGCAAAGGAGAAATTAAATACTTTATACTTTTTAAACCTTGTTTCAGTCTCAGTTTTCTCTTAAAGATTTTCCATCGACAACGTCATGAAATTAGCATATCATGATATAAGTTTTTTGCCCGGGCAAGCTTTTTATACCGGTATTACCGGTAACGATATGATATGGCCCAGCCCTAGCTATTAGTGTTTCGTTTTTCATGGTGAGATACCTAACTTTGAGACTAGGCCACGCGCCTTTTGGCCACGCCCACCAAATATGTAATTATTCATCAGTCCTGATGAGTCTGCCAAATTTGGTAAGTTTTGGGATATGATAAAGCCCCCAAAAGGCCAAACGTATTGTGACGGCGTTACGTCTTCCTTCGCCACATCGCCACGCCCACATGCTCCACCCAAAACGGTCAGTGTTGGAAAGCTTGTTACAGCAACATGTCTTTGGTCACTGGACAGACCGTCACGCTGATTAGGTAACAGGTGTCCGATCGGGACGTTCAATGTACAACTGTACACTTCCTGTTGTGAGGGGGCGTGGCTTAATTAATGTCATGATTTGACCATTCAGTATTGCAGGGGACCGGATGTGGGTCAATCACTGAAGGTTTGATGTATTAGACAGTTTTCGTGTAGGTGCTATTAGTGTTTCGTTTTTCATGGCGAGATGCCTAACTTTGAGGCCAGGCCACGCCCCTTCAGCATATATGAAAACGCGAGGTTTTGATCATTTTTTACTCCCCCATGTCTGAGTGATGAGTCTGCCAAATTTGGTGAGATTTAGGATATGATAAAGCCCCCAAAGGGCCATTTCATTTTAGCTCCATTCATTTTCAATGGGAAAAAAATGGCCGAAAAGGCTGAATATTTCAAAAAGCTAAAGGTGCACCAATACCAAAAGTTATAGCCATCATGTCCTAAATGAGCTGAACATTTTGATATATGATTTGTTGAAATAGTACCAAAACTGTGCGAGTAGTTACATGCCAAAAAACGTAAAGTTAATTACCACTGTTAACTCTTNTTTTTTTTTCTTTTTTCTTTCCTTTCTTTTCCCCCTTCCTTCCTTTCTTTTTTCCTTCCTTTTTTCTTTTTTCTTTTTCTTTTTTCCTTCCTTTCTTCTTTTCTTTTTCCTTTTTTCCTTTTCTTTTTCTTTTTTTCTCTTTTTTTTTCTTTTTTCCTTCCTTTCTTTTCCCCCTTCCTTCCTTTCTTTTTTCTTTCCTTTTTTCTTTTTTCCTTTTCTTTTTCTTTTTTCCTTCCTTTCTTCTTTTCTTTTTCCTTTTTTCCATCCCTGCAGTTGGTGAACCTTTCGAGCGTGTTCTGGTGGACTGTGTGGGTCCTCTGGCCAGAACAAAGGCTGGTAATCAGTTTCTCTTAACTATCATGTGTGCTGCCACTCGCTTCCCTGAAGCTATTCCATTAAGGAGAATCACAGCACCTACCATAACAAAAGCTCTTTTGAAGTTTTTTGCAACTTTTGGTCTGCCTAAAGTTATACAGACTGATCAAGGCAGTAATTTTCAGTCCAAACTTTTCCAGCAAACTTTCCAGTCTTTTGGTGTTAAACACATTACTTCTAGTCCTTATCACCCTCAGTCACAAGGCGCACTTGAGAGATGGCACCAGACTATTAAGGCCATGATACGAAAGTATTGTCTTGAGACGGGTAAAAACTGGGATGAAGGACTTCCTTTCTTGCTGTTTGCAGCCCGAGAAGCAAAGCAGGAATCTCTTGGTTTCAGCCCTGCTGAATTAGTTTTTGGACATGGTGTAAGAGGACCACTGAAGGTTCTGAAAGAACAACTCCTGTCAGCTGACTCACAGCCACAATCTAATGTGCTTGAGTTTGTCACCCAGTGTCGGGAACGTCTTTATCATGCTTGTTCGATAGCAAGAAAGTCTTTGTCTGCTGCCCAAGGGAAAATGAAAAAGCTATATGACAAAAAGGCTGTCCAACAGTCATTCGAACCAGGTGACAAAGTACTCATGCTGGTACCCACACCTGGGCCATCTCTTGCAACACACTTTGCAGGCCCATACGTAGTCAAAAGAAAAGTCAATGACACAGACTACATTATTCATACCCCTGATAGGAGGCGCCAAATGCGCCTGTGTCACATCAATATGCTAAAGTTGTTTCACTCCAGAGAAGATGAACACAAGGACTCATCGTGTGAGAACTCTCCCAAAACTGCATCCATCTCTCTTGTGTCTAGAGATGTCCACCCTGATGGTTTGAAAAAGTGTGATGAAGGCCACTGTGGTAAACTCTCAAACTCTGTCATTCTTGACTCTTTGGATGCATATCTGTCCTATCTTCCCATGGGTGAGAAGGAGGATGTGGAAGGGCTGATCCAGTTGTACCCTATGCTTTTTGGTGATGTACCCTATGCTTTTTGGTGATGTACCCTCTAGGACCTCGGTATTGGAGCATGACATTGACTTGGGCAACGCATCCCCCATTAAACAGGATGCATACCGTTGTTCCCTAGCCAAGAGGGAAATGATGGACAAAGAGGTTCAGTACTTATTGGAAAATGGTTTAGCTAAACAAAGTCAGAGCTCCTGGAGCTCTCCATGTCTTTTGACACCAAAGCCTGATGGCTCTCAACGTTTATGTACAGACTTTAGAAGAGTAAATGCAGTTACAGTCCCTGACTCGCATCCATTACCTCGTATGGAAGACTGCATAGACAGCATTGGTGCAACCACCTATATAACAAAGTTGGATCTACTGAAGGGCTACTGGCAAGTTCCCCTAACTGCCAGAGCTTCTGAAATTTCAGCTTTTGTCACCCCAGACCACTTCCTACAATATACTGTAATGGCATTTGGAATGCGAAATGCACCAGCTACCTTTCAGCGACTGATGAACACTGTATTAAGAGGAATTAAGAACTGTAATGTGTACTTGGATGACATTGTAATCTATTCCTCATCATGGAATGATCATCTTACCACTTTGAAAACTGTGTTTTCTCGTTTAGCCCAAGCCTCCCTCACCTTGAATCTGAAAAAATGTGAGTTTGCCAAAGCGGTGGTGACCTACCTTGGAAAGGAAGTGGGCCATGGCCAGGTAGGCCCGGTAAATGCAAAGGTGGAGGCTATCCTAAACTACCCAAAACCCACCACAAGACGTGAGCTCCGGCGGTTCTTGGGTTTAGTTGGCTATTACTGTACCGGTGTTTCTGCAAGAACTTTTCAATGGTAGTGGCTCCTTTGACGAATCTGTGTAGTCCAAAGAAACTGTTCATGTGGGCTACAGAATGTCAACATGCATTTGATTGTGCAAAGTCCATTCTATGCAACGCTCCTGTATTGGCAGCTCCTGACTTCAGCAAGGCATTCAAGCTGGAGGTAGATGCGAGCGCTACTGGAGCTGGAGCAGTGCTACTCCAAGATGGACCAGATGACATCAGTCACCCAGTTTCTTACTACTCAGTTAAGTTCAAGCCTCATCAATAGCCTATATGCCACGGGTAGTGGTGACGTACTTCCGTTAAAATGTGACCCGTAGGCTTCACTTCCGGTTCTGGTCGACAGCAGTTGTTTTTAGCGGTAGCTTCTAGAACTAGACCATGTAAAAGACACAAAAGATAAATTATCTGCGAGCTACTGGTACAACAAGAGAGATTTGTTGTGTGCCGTTGTGTCCAGTGAATAGCAGGTACAATAGAGCGCTTAGTTTTTTATATTTTAATGCCAGAGTTCGTGGCTAACCGAGTTAGCCTTAAAGCTAACACTCGGTTGTAGCTGGCGTTTTAAACCTCAGAATATTCAAGAGCCAGCATCAAACAGTGGTTAAAAATGAGCTGTACCTGCATTGTTCGAGTGTCCCTTCCACTTCCATGACCGGGGCTTTGGCAGAGAAGCAGAGAAGACAGCGAGGAGGAGGAGAACACAGCAGCTGCAGCTCAGTAAGAAACATGAATATGACTCGACTCCACTTGTAGATTTAATGTTGGAGTCATGATGAGTGATTTAATAAAAGTTTGTAACTACATACTTTTAAAATAATATTCCGATTTTAACATATGTTTTCTAATTTGTAAATATGTTTGTAAACTCTTAGTAACTTCAGGGCTGTTACACCTCTGAAATATTCTCTGCTGTTTCCTTTAATATGAAACCAGAACTGTTTCACTTCAATTAAACTTTTATTTCCTGAGATGTAATTATTTATTTTAAAGCATAACTCTCATAAAGAGTTCTCCGTTTGGTTTTTTACTTGTAGGTAAATATGAACACTTGGTGGTTTTTTTTCCAGCTTTGCATCATCTGACCTCCTGATGTGTTCCTGCTGGTCCATGACTGCTCTGCTCTGCCATTCATGGTCGGTGTTCACCAAGAACTGAGAGGAACTCCCCATCAAGTTCAACTTGTGTTTATTTGTCTTATACAGGTTAACACAGAGTTAACAGTACAATGAAGTGCTCAGGATGAGAAGAGCAGATTTGACTTGCTAAAAATCAAAGAACAAACTACTGTACGTATACTAAAAGCATGCACAGTGAAAAAGTAATTATAATATTCACAAAGTCCTGAAGAGAGACGGATATAACAATGCAGCAGGATGAATTTGAATTAACTACTGCAAGTATTTCAAGCTAGTAATATAAGCTAACATGCACATAAAGTTTTAAATATATATATATATATATATATATATATATATATATAATATATATATATATGTATATATATATATATATATA
>JBBPBX010025638.1:0-38731 GCA_038048925.1 Garcialebias charrua
CATGAAAGAGGAGGACAAGGAAAAAACTGCCTTTATCTGTCCATTGGGCTTCTACCAGTTTGAAAGGATGCCACAAGGAATCACTGGAGCACCTGCGACATTCCAACGCCTGATGGAGAAAGCGGTTGGTGACATGAACCTCCTGCAAGTCCTTGTGTATTTGGATGATTTGATCGTGTTTGGTCGAACTTTAGAGGAACACGAGGAAAGGTTGCTAAAAGCTCTTGACCGACTTCAGGAAGTAGGCCTAAAGATTTCACTTGAGAAATGTCAGTTTTGCCAGACAAAAGTCAAGTATGTTGGCCACCTTGTTTCAGCTGATGGTATTGCTACTGACCCAACAAAGATTGAAGCCGTTACCAACTGGCCAAGACCCCACAACCTAAAGACCCTTCGATCCTTCTTAGGTTTTTGTGGATACTATAGACGATTTATCAAAAGCTACTCGTCAATAGTTCGCCCTCTGACAGACCTTACCAAGGGGTACGCCCCCACACAACGAGGGAAAAGTCCTAAAAAGAAAGAGAAAAATGCCTACTTGGATGAGAGGGAACCATTTGGAGACAGATGGGATGAGTCATGCACTGAGGCTTTTGAACAGATCAAATATTGTCTCACAAACGCTCCAGTATTGGCTTTTGCTGACCCAAACAAGCCATACGTGTTGCATGTTGACGCAAGCCTAAGTGGACTTGGAGCTGTCCTTTATCAAGAGTACCCAGAAGGGCTGAGACCAGTGGCGTTCGCCAGTCGCAAACTAAGCCCCTCAGAAAGGAACTATCCCATTCATCAATTGGAGTTCCTATCCTTAAAGTGGGCAATAGTTGAAAAGTTCCATGATTATTTATATGGAGCCCGTTTCACAGTACGCACCGACAACAACCCACTTACGTATGTCCTCACCACTGCTAAACTCAACGCAACAGGACATCGGTGGTTGTCGGATCTGTCTGTGTACGACTTTGATATAATCTACAGGCCTGGACGAAACAATATAGATGCAGATCTGTTATCCAGGATAGAACTTAGAGATGATGCAGAGTGGCAAAGTATTTCACACTCTGGTGTTAAGTCAATCTGCCAGCGTGTTGGGGCTTTGGACTCTTTTAAAGACTCACCCACATACATTGAACAACTTGGAGCTTCTCCTGCTTGCATACCTGAAGTGTATGCTTACCCAACACGCATGGAGCTCAACACCTTAAGTCAAATGTCACGAAAAGAGCTGATCACAGCACAAAGTCAAGACCCAGTAATAAAGACTACCATGCAGGCCATGAACTCTGGCAAATGGCCAGAAGATGTGAAGTCTAATCCTGAGATGAAAGCCTTGAAAAGAGACATTGCAAAGCTAATCATGAAAGATGGACTGCTACACCGTGTGAGTACTAGTCATACAGGAACAAAAACAAACCAACTAGTACTGCCAACCGAGTTCAGGACAGTCGTGCTTAAGTCAATGCATGATGACCTTGGCCACCTAGGAGTGGAGAGAACAACCGACATGCTCAGGAGTAGGTTCTTCTGGCCCAGAATGGCCATGCACGTGGAGCAGTACATCAAAAACTGTGGAAAGTGCATTCTAAGGAAAACACCATGTCAAAGAGCTGCACCCCTACACCAGATTGTGAGTACAGGCCCCATGGATCTTGTCTGCATAGATTTCCTTTCTATGGAATCCGACTCAAAGGGAATAAGCAATGTGCTTGTAGTAACAGACCACTTTACAAGATATGCCCAAGCTTTTCCCACTAGAAATCAAACGGCCCTTACAGTTGCCAAAACTCTTGTGGAAAAGTTTTTTATTCACTACGGCTTGCCTTCACGTATTCATTCGGATCAAGGCAGAGACTTTGAGTCCAGACTCATTAAAGAACTTCTACAAATGTTGGGGATCCGGAAATCCCGGACAACACCATATCATCCCCAGGGTGACCCTCAACCAGAACGGTTTAATAGAACCCTACTGTCAATGTTAGGTACCTTGAATCAAGAAAAGAAACGTCAATGGAGCCAGCATGTTGTCCCTCTTGTACATGCTTACAACAGTACCAGATGCGACTCCACTGGTTACTCCCCATATTTCCTTATGTTTGGGCGAGAAGCCAGACTCCCTGTTGATCTATGCTTTGGTACCTGCCCTGACGACAAAGGAGTAACCCAGCATTCAGCTTATGTTACACAGCTGAAAGAAGACCTGCAAAAGGCTTATAAAATGGCTATCGATGTCTCAAACAAGACTCACCTTCGTAACAAGAAAGCCTATGACAAAAGATTGGGATTCCAGAACCTTCAACCAGGAGACAGAGTCTTGATAAAGAACCTTGGTTTGAAAGGAAAACACAAACTTGAAAATCGTTGGAATAACAATCCCTATGTCATACTTGAGCAACTGCCAAACTTACCAGTGTACAAGTTGAAACTCCAAGATGGCAGTGGAAAAGTGAAAACACTGCACAGAGATAATCTCTTACCAGTTGGAGATCTTGTGAGGTTCCCTATGCCAGATGTAGTGGAAAAGCCTCCTACACAAAGAAATCTTCGCAACAAGCATATCCCTGTAGACCATTCAGCAGAAATGGAAAGTGAACTGTCATCTGAGTCTTCCGAGTTTCAGTATGCAAGACCGCAAAGATCCTACAGAACATACCTTGAACAGATACTCAAGGAGAGGAATGAAAGCAGTCATGACATAGCTGAACAAATTGACAGAGACATGAGCGTGAATGACGATGTCTCAGAAGGAGAACATCCTGTTGAAGAGGACCGTGAGCAAGTTGGTACCTCTGAATCAGACTCGGAGCCTGAACTTGCCACAAGTGAAGAAGATGTACGACAACCAAGTCCATTCAATGAAGTACCGGCACAAACAACATCTAGACCCAGACGTACAGTTAAACCTGTTATCAAACTTACTTATGATCGACCAGGCAAATCTAGAGATCAACCACTTACTATAGTGCATAGAGGTGTTACCATACACATTGGTAAAACTTGAACCTTGTCATAGATATACTGGTTGGACCAATGAGGACATTGGACATTTAGAAGGGGGAGAGTGTAACCCAGACAATCATTTTAGGTCTAAAAACTCCTAAGTTAAATATGTTGTAAATATAGCTACAATTGTATTTCATTTATTTATGTTGTAATATGCTTTAACACTGTTTAAAATACACAAGTGTAAGTTAAAAGCAAGAAAGCATAACATTTTGTTGCTTGTATTTTATTTCTGCTTTATTGTGAAAAGCCAAAAGGAAGTGTGAGCAGTCAGGGTTTTGAACTTGATGAAAGCCAAGCACACCAGAGTTGACAGGTGTGCTTCATTTTGGACTAATTAAATAAGTTTCCTGGTTGCTAACACAGTGATTGTCAGTGGAGACCTGTTTGATGGTTTTTGGGACTACAAGGGACAATTTCAGCCTGAAGTTTGTCCTACAGTTCTGTGTTTTTGCACTTTGAGGCAGTTTAACATCAAACATTTAGCATTCACTAGTTCAGTGAATGCTGCACAGTAAACCTAGTGTAGCTTGTTCAGCTTGCTGGGGAGACTGCATCTTCATCATTCCGGCCTGGAGGTGAAGATTGGTCAGAACTGGAGTGTTTATGGACTGCCAGAAGAGTTCCTCTGGATTACATTGCTCATTGAAGTTAAACCTGGACCTGCAGACAGCTGATTGCATCACCGTCTTGGTTTGGATTTCCTCTTCACCTGAACTGGGACCAGGGTCTGTACTGAACTACTAAACCAGGTACTGTTTTGTTTATTTATTTGCTCAATGAGTGAAGCGGCCATTAAGTTTTGGGCCTCACCGCTCCCAAGCGTCGCTCAGGCCTGCAACTTTAACGTTTTAGGGTTAGATAAGCCGGCAGGTGTCTGTGTGTGGTTGGTGAGTGGGCCCCTCACTTAGTTGAAGCTTTACAGTGAGTAATCTGCCTACAGATACCGTTTTTGTGTTATATTGTATGAGTTGTTCAATGTTTAAAACATGTTCAGTAAATTGAGTTCATATTTTACTTATGGTTTGGTTATTTAAACAGAGTGTGTGTGAGATGACCACAGTGTGTATTAAAAGTTCAGCAATTAAGAGTAGTTAAAGTCTAAAGCTAAATGTAAGAATCTAGGAGGCCCTTACCTACAGACAGAGGGTAAAGGTGGGCTACACAGATATATATTTTTAAGTGTTTATCTTGCTAAATTTTAAAGAAATGCATCGGTCCCACCCGCGCGGGTGCACGTAGCGAAACTACTTTTTAAATCCAGCTGATTTGACAATTACATGCATTTATTAAGGAAAGGTTAAGCTAAGACACATCTTTGATATAATTTTCAGCAAACAAATAATGGTTTTTACCGTGTTAATCTTGTCAAAGTCCTTCCGTGCACGCTCCTGCGGCAGCCATTTGCAGCAGGGCAAAACACCGGCCCACATTTCGGGTTGTCAGCGTAACATACGCGACGCGTCAGCGGTGACGCATAATGGATGTGACTTATGGGGCGAAGCGACATATTTATAAATTTTTCCAATTTATTGGACATATTGAACAAAAGCGACTTATGGGGCGGAGCGACTTAAAGGCCGGACAATACGGTATATAAGGCAATTTTTCCGCAGAGCGAAGGAGCTCAGCAAAACACAGTTTACCGGTCCACCGCCATGTTGATCTGAAAGGTTGGCTTTTGATCAGGTTTTTAATTTTGTCTGAAAATGGAACCCCTCTGAGTTCAAAGGTCACACGTACAGCTTTACTGAGACATGAAAAGGTTGTGTAAAATTAAAGCTGTTCAAAAGTCTTCTGAGGTGAGAGGCCACTCAGTTGTGTTTGTGGCAAACCCGTTTTTTTCTTAAAATACTGTACATTGTAATGTCTCATTCTCATGGACCCAGCACTGAGTATCGTCCTGTCGTGCGAGACAAGCGTCTCGTCGTTTGTCCCTGAATTCTGCTGAGATAAACTGAAGTCAGTCATGCAGCAAAGCAAGAAACATGAGGATTAAAATACAGGTCACCTTTTGAGTGACAGCTAGCTTCAAACAGACAAACGCATCCTTACAACCGGTTGATTCTGTGCAGTGGGCAGGGTGGGGGTGGGGGGGTCATTCATCTGCAAAACAAATGATCAATGGAAAAGTCAAACAGTTTGATTCCTCCTCTTCTGTGGTGAAGTTTTTGTTTCGTTTCGGTGGTTGAAGCACTTGCTTATAGACACAATGTCATGCTTTCCTGCTTTTATTCCTCACATCATTATTTTCACAGCCATGTAAGGCCCCTGTCAGAAAAATGGAGGCATATGTCAAGTGAAGTGTTTGAACAAACAGCCAGCGCTCTTGTTTTATACACAGGGCCAGCTCTGTGTGTGCTGCGCATCAGGAAATAAAAACACTTCCTGTTTAAAAAAAACATCACCACTTCAAATGATGCACAGTAATTTAATAATTAATTAATAATTTAACTTCATCATTGTTGAGTGACATTTGCTAATTTTGTTTTCACCATGCGATCATGTGAGCTCTGAGGCAGTAAAATGGAAAACAAAATGTTAAAATGCAAAATAAAATCCTGTTTTTTTGCTTATTCCAAAATCCCCTGACAATTTACAGTATTGTGCTCATGTTTGCTTAGAGAATTTCATGAAGATGACTCTCAGCTACTACCACATAAACTATATAATATACATAAAACTGACTAAATTAATTGTCAATACATAGTTCCCATGTGACGTCACATCCGTCTTACTTCCGGGTGGACCCTCATTTTGAAAGTCAGAACAGGGGACAGCGCGGTCTAATGGATGTTCATTTTTCACGTTTTTTTTTTGTGTTAATTTCTAATTAATTGCAATGGTTACTTCGTGTTGTGTCAGTGGGTGTTCCAGTCGGGTAGACGTTTGGGCAACGCGCAGGTTTCAGTTAATCAAAAAAAAAAGTAAACGTGAAGGATTTATCTCATCGGAGAAGCTGGACTGCAGCTCCTCTCTCTGAGTCTGGCTCGGATCTGCTCTGGAAGACGTCGTCCTTTTGGCCGGTAAACAAAATATTCTACATAAATCATTTTGTGAAACTATGTCAGAACAATGTTAGAGTACAACTGTCTGTGTGTTAGAGCTGTTTTTTTTTTTTTTCATTATTTAGCAAACCGTCTTGCATGCTGTTAGCTTAGCATCTCGCTAACGCGACAATGGCCTCCTCACGGTCCACCAGACCGTCCCAGTGAGAGAAGGAGGACGGGAGCCAAGTCGTGCGGGCGACGCGTCGGTCCCATGGGACGTGCCTCCGCGGCCGCGACGGATCCACGCCGTCCGACCTGAGCTCCCGCGAGCCACGCTCCAGATGCTAACAACATGCTAACTTCCAACACGGTAAGACTCAAAAGTGCTGGTTCTGGTCTGTGTTCAGCTTGGACTGTTTGTTGGCTGTGTGTTATTTTAGTTAAACCTTTTTTTAGCTGGTTAGATCTGATTGAGACAGTTTACACATCTTTTTTGGATTTAAAGCTGTGAAGCCGGTGTGCTGTGAAGCCGGTGTGCGCTCGCTCCTTGTAGTAATTAAATAATTAATGATATCGGAGTAACTACTTTGTGACAAGTTGTCTGATTCGTCTGCCATGATTTCTTTCTCAAACTCATTTAACTCGACCACTGCCAGTTTGCTCTTGTTCCTTGGTAAAGCTGTGGTAGCTCGTGTTTTTGTCTGTATAATTTGCTCTGCTAGTTCGCCATCTTGCCTTCTTCTGCCTTCAGATGTGGTGCGAAAACCAGTTTGCGCAATACTGGGGGCGTGTCTGGGAACTATGTATTGTAGATGTGCATGTACTGTAATGGTCACTTTCAGAGATTTTCATTTAACTCTGCCCTCTAAAGATAATGTCAATACTCTACATCAAAATACATTGTGTTTTCAAACAAGAGGGAAAAGTGTTGTTTTTGTAAATACTGATTATTTCTCTTCACATCAAAAGCTTCAGATTGTCTTGTTCTGTTGTTTTTCCTGAAGCCCAATAAATCCAAGTGTCCTGTTCAGAAAGTCAGACTGCAGATGGGACAGTCTCTCTCGCACCAGTACTGTTAGACAATAAATCATCAGAACAACCGAAGAAAAAGAAGAAGAAAAAAAAAATCAGACATCATGAGTTCCAGTTGGTTTAAAGACACTTAAATAAATATAAAATAAAAAAAATACATCAAAAGTAGAAGAAATGTTTGGAATGGAGAAACTAGGTCCTGGTGACTGATACAGTCTGAGCACAGGAGACATTCTGTCCCCTAGTGGACATCAGGGGACACTGTCTTCTAATCTCATCTGTGAACTTTGCGCCTTCTCACTGACAAACAGATGAAGCTGACATGTTTCACACCACGTGATGAACTTTACAGAAAATAACGTTAAATGACCACAAAGAGACTGAAGAACAGTGAGCTAATGTGCAACAACAAGAAATATATGGATTTAGCAGAACTCCGTTTTATTCTAATTTATTCTAAAGACAATAAGTAAATTTTTAAATACATAAACAAATGAAACTATATGCAAATTGCAGCTAATCAACCTCAGTAAACAAAAAAAGTATATATTTAAGTTGGACATACTTGAGCAAAAAAATGATGTGGTAGAAGCTGAGATTAATTTTAAAATTATATTTCAAGCTTTACACATTATGCATCAGCTTGCTTAAATATATGCCATTAACTACAAACAACACTGTTTGTTAGCAAAATATCTGTGGAGCCACTGGACATTTTAATAAAACTCACAGGAAGTAATTATTGTAAGTGCTGCTAGACTTGGTGAAATTTTGAAGTCAGTCTAGTTTATTATGAATTACAAGGCCAATCTTGTAAAGCAAACAGTAAAATGACTATATTCTAGTCAAATTTACAGATATTGAGCTCCAGTTTGGCATGGTAGTAGCTGAGAGTAATCCTCAGCACGTAGCCTGAGGGCTGTCACACATCCCATGATATTGTCCCTAAAAATGTTTTCAAAATTTGACTAAAACTAATATTTCTCATCATAAAAACGACCTTAGTTGGAAACTCTGCGGTGGCGGGTGATGTGCATTTCTTCAAGAAATGTTAAGCATTTATTTTTCTTGGTAATGGTTTATGTATAAATACTTTTCTAAATAAATACTAGCTACTTCGAGAGTTTAAAGAAGCCTGTATTCAGAAGACCCAGGACGCGCTGGAGGGACTATGTTTCTCGGCTGGCCTGGGAACGCCTTGGGATTCCCCCGGAGGAGCTGCTCCAAGTGGCTGGGGAGAGGGAAGTCTGGGCCTCCCTACTTAGGCTGCTACCCCCGCGACCCGACCCCGGATAAGCGGAAGAAGATGGATGGATGGATGGATGGATGTATTCAGACCTCTGAAAAGTCACTCGTTCCTATTTTGAGAACGTATTCAGATACATCCAATATTGTGCTCATTAGTGTCTGTTTTTTCAACCAGAACAAACAAAAAAAATACAGAACCAGTTGGAAGTTTAAAGGGAACAATAAAAAAATGAATAATTTAGAAGCAGGTTAAGCTTCAAACAGCCAGCAGCAGCGGTGCGGAGGAGAGCGGCGCAGCTGCTGCAACCTGCCTTCCAGAAATAACGACTTTGTTCAACCTCCACCACAACTGTCAGACACAATATCGCCCGTGCCCACCGGACAAATTATCAAAGCATCCCTCTCAACTCACACAAGGATCATTTCTGTTTCCTTCCTCACATCAGCTCCTCCTTTCTTGTCCAGGACCAGCTTGTGTCTGACTAACACAACGCCCTGACGGTAGAGGGAACGTTACAAGCTGCTAATAGATGCTTCACTCCCAGTGGACTCTGAAGTCATGAAGATAAAAACAGTCAATGGTCGGAAAGAGAGACGACGCGAGAGCCAGCTGTTTTATTTAAGGGCTTGTAATTTAGAAATATTAATACAATTTTAAAAATCCTGTAATCTTCAGTTTGGAATCAAAGTGAACAAGCTTGAAGCTATTTTTATTGTTATGGTCATTTAAAACAACAACAACAAAAATAAGTAAAGAGACATTTTTATGTTCTGTATGTCCAAATCACTGTCTTTTTCTTCATGTTGAACAACAATTGTTTTATCTTGAAAAAAAAAGCATTAGTTTACAATCTGGAGTTTTTTGAGTTTTGAGACATTTTTGTATTAGATCTGTAAAACTTCAGTTCTAAGACAGATCAGATATTAACATTAAGATTAAATGTTAAATCACTTTTTCTCCTCTGGCTCTCTCTCAAGGTGGATACATTCTCCTCTCCGTCCCCTGTTCTCTCCCTCTTGCTTTGCTCTCTGTGTGTTTGAAGCACCTGGTGCACTTCTCCCAATCGAAAAATACGATTATGGATCCACTGAGCTGGACTTTAAATGAAATGGACAAAACATTTTCAACAAAACGACAGGGTCCTGGAGAACCCTCTTGTCTGACTGAGACTTGCTGCGGGGTACATCAAAGATCCGTGGGGAGTTTTGCAGCATATGTGTTTCTCAGTTCTGTCTCAGGAGGACGCTGGAGACGTTTATATATTTGGATTCATGATAGCGGGGTTTCTGCTCTTTGGCATCGGCAGGGCTCTGTTTGATCAACTTTTGAAGAAGACATCGGCATTTCTTGAGAACTCAGGAAACTCAATATCTAATGTTATCAAATTAATAAACTTGTTTTCAAAAGTTTCTGATTATTCTATAAACTGGACAAAGTCTACAGTTCTTCCAATAAATTGCGTGTATGTATACTGTATATATATTTGTAGGTATGGGTATGTGTATTTATAGAAATCTACTGCAAGGTCATGAATATTATCAGTCTTTATGCTTGTATGTTTCGTTGCTGTGTTCTGTCATGTGCTTTGCAGGATTGTGGACGGAGGTTTGGTGTGTTTGCCTTGTGCTCTTTTTGTGGATAATTGTTGTTTTGTTGTCTCACTTTCTCTTTTCTTTCTTTCTCTCTATTAAAAAAAATAAATAAAAAAAAAAAAAATAAAAAAATAAAAAAAAATACATATTGGAGTGAGAGGATGGCTATAAGGTGTGAAGGGAGGCCATCTATAAATGGAAAAAAAAAAAAAAAAAAAAAAAGAAGACATCGGCAGCAGTTTCGGCCATGGCAAAGCTTCCAAGTCAGTGTGAAGGTTTGGTTTGTGCTACAAGTACTCAAAATCAGCTAATTAATGAGCTAAACTGTAAGATGGAGGCAATTTGTGAGAATCACATTCCACTTGCGGCTGTTAGGACTCGCTAGCATGTTGGGATCAACTTTGAGGAAGGCTCCAAACATGGATCAGTGGAGTGAAATACCCGTAAATTTGGTCACTTTGGACTGGGAAAGTTCCTGCAGGACTCAAGACTGTCAAGGAAAAAAAACAGTCTGCCTGATGAAAATCAACAATTGTGGCTTATCTGAATCTGAGTCCCCCGTTTGGCCTCGGATATGAGCCAACTATCAAATTTATCCTTGGACATGGGTAAAGTTTCATCTAGCTTTTAGCTTAAGTTCTGCTTTTTTTGCTTATAGCTAGCATTTTGCTACTTTTAGCCTTTAGTTAAAGTTTTCATTTTAGCTTTTAGCTAGCATTTTGCTACCTTTAGCTTTTAGTTAAAGTTTTGTTTCTTTTAGCTAGTATTTTGCTACTTTTAGATATTGTACTCTGAGCTTTAATCAGCCTCTAGCTACTTGAAGTTTTTATGTAGATTTTTTTTTTGTCTTTATCTTTTAGTCAGCACTTTGCAACTTTGGCTTTTAGCAAGCATTTTCTTACATTAAACAGTAAGCTAGCCTTTTGCTAATTCTAGCTTTTAGCAAGCCTTTTGCTCATTTTAGCTATTTTGGTACTTATCGCTAACATTTTGGGACTTAACTTTTACTATACATTTAGCCATTTTACCTTTTTTTTTTAGTAAAGATCAACTTATACCTCTTAGCTACAGTTTTGACTCACTTGGCACTGAACTAATCGTTTGCTACCTTGACTCACTTAGCACTGAACTAATCTTTTGCTACCTTTAGTTTTATTTAGTCTTTTGCTAATTTTAGCTATTTGTTAGCTTTAAACCAGCTTTTTGCTACTTTTTCTTTCAGCCTTTTGCAAATTTCATTGAACATTTTGATATTTATTTCTACAGCATTTTTTTTTTACCTTTAATTTTGAGCTAATCTTTTTCTGCTTTTACCTTCTAGCTAGTATTTTGTTTCTTTTTTTGCAAGTGTTCTGGTGCTTTTAGCTTTAACAACTCAGTTTCTGTTTAGTTTCGGGCTTGTTGCCTTTTCAATAACAGCATTTTCTGCTGAACAAGCCATTTCTCCAGTTGTATCATTTTGCTCTTTAAGATTTTAGAAACAAATTGGAACCACTGAGCTTTACCTTCAGGTGTCAAACAGGTGGAGTCTGGTTTGTAGATATCAGTTTGGTTGCTGAAGAGAGCACAGACATATTATGGACTCAGACCCACATCAGGACAAAGTGTTTTAAACTGCATAAACCCAAAACAACACGTTTGTGTTTCACAAACTGAAGCATGTTCAGAAGAAGAAACAAAACCTGTGTCAAGGAGCCGCAGGAGGACAGACGTGGAAACCAAACGTTGTAATTATGCAAACAGAACGTGACAGATCTGCAGTTTGAAGGAATATAAAAACAGTTTGTTACGCTCCTGTCAAACTGTTTACAGTAAACTGTTTACACATCAACAAGACAAACAGAACTCAAACACACTGCCGACAGTAAGGAGAGAACAAACACTGACACTTTATATTTTTTTTCATATCTTTAGATTAATGCCTGTGAATAATTTACAATATGTTTTTGGTTTGCTCTTTTCTCCTTTTATGTATTTTTTTCATTCCTGTTTAAAAAAAATGTGAGCAGACAAATCAAAATGCAACCAATCAGTTTTCTTTCAATTGCTTTTTTGAAATAACCCTTGGACTCAGAAAATGAGACTTAAAAACAAACTAAGCCGTATTACTTTCACGTTTGCCAGAAAAAAACGCTCCAACTCTTGTGATGAAGCAGAGTCAGAACAAAGCAAACTCTGCCCGCTCGCTCTCTTCTACACATCAGCTGCTTCTCCTGAGTAAAACTGTAGGAGGGGAATTGTAATCAGTGGGGTACAAAATTAAAGCCGTGGATTAAAGCCAAATTACTTTCTTAAACAAAATAGGTAACTATATCAGCCGCAGGTGGTCTCTTTCTCACATTACGGCACACAAAACACACCGTCTCTCACACAAACACAGCTATTTGCAAGTAATCAAGATTTGATTTCCTGTGAATAAAAATACATTTGAAGACTGTCCTGGTGTGAATAATGACATAAAATAGTGATGTATATAAATAAATAATGGCAGAACTAAAACAATAAATGCTGGGGTTTACATCAGACAGACCAGCTCATGGAGGCTCTACAGGACGTTATCAGAATCAGTTTTATTATCATTGCGCCGAAGTACAATGAGATTAACTTCGTACAATCACCTGAAAGATGGGCACAGTACACGTTGCTGCTGCTGCTAAGAGCATGGCCCCTTATTATTTTAGATAGAAAAAGGCCATGAGGAAAGGATAGTGGTAATACAAAAAAGATCTCTTCACACCTTGTCCTTATGAGAACACGATTTAAGACATCAAAAAACTCTACCAGCAAGCACATTTATAGATACATTACATATGTATTTGATGACAAGACAGTGAGATATATGACTTCCAGGTAGCACCATAGTCCTGTTAAGATGTTGGTGTCAGCCGGTACAGCTCTGATAAGCATTCACAGAAGTTCTCGAGGGGAGATGGGGGTTGTGATAGACAGAGCCTTCTTAGTTTACACATATCCCAGGAGAAATTTGATGTCGACCAGCTTCAAGGCCGAACGAGGGAGTCAGATTCAGATAAGCCAAAGTTGTTGATTTTTTTCCAGACAGACTGTTATTTCTTGTCAGCCTAGAGTTCTGCTGGTACTTTTAATTATCCAAAATGGTCAGATTTGTGGGCATTCTACTGGTCCGTGATTATTGGTTTTCTCCAAGATTGTCCCCAACATGGTGGCAATTCCCAGAATCCGCAAGTGGCCTGCAATTCTCACAAATCGCTTCCATCTTACAGTTGAACTCGTAATCAGCTGAGTCTGCTCAAAGCATGAACTAAATCTTCAGATAAGGCCGGCAGCTTTGCCATGGCCAAAACTGCTGCTGCCATCTTCTTTTAAAGCCGACAACATAGGTATCCGACGGAGCCAAAAAAATTGAAACCCTACTATCATAAATACAATTATATAAATCTTCGGCATCCTCCTGAGCCAATACAGAAATACACATAATTTTTTCCATGACGTACCCTTCTGCGTGTGTCTCATTGGGTTATGAGGGTTCTCCGGGACCCTGTTGCTTGGTTGAATTTTTTTTTTACCAATTGCATTGAAAGTCCAGCTGACCAGGTCCATGTTAGTAGTTTACAATTTAAAAGATGTGTAAATAGAAGCTTCAATGCATGTGACAGAGAGCAAAAAAGCAGGAGGGAGAGGAAGAAATGTGTCCGTCTTGCTCAAGAGCAAGTGAGGAAAAATTAAGTGTCAAGAAGCAAAAATATATACTGTATACAGTATATTGAAATCGTGAAACTGCTAGCCCCAAAAAAACTGAATTTGGCAACACTGGTGTAGAGAGCAGGTCTGTAGCTCCTTGCTCTTCAGCCGTGTAACCAGAATTGATCTTGTTTATGTTCACAGCCACTTTGAATTAACAACAGGAACAGGTAAGTTCATGTGGCCATTTTTTGCAAGCTAACAAGAAATTTCATTTTAGGTACAAACTCAAAATGTCCTCATGGTTTAATTAGATTCATATAGAGTTTATTTTGTCTTAAACATTTAAAACTCGTTATTTAAATTAGTTCAAACCTGCTGTACTGACTGTGTATGGTGTTATATCATGTAATGTTCTTTTACTTTGTTGCCTCATCATTGCTGTGCTGATGATGCCATTCATGGAAAAGCCCAATTAAAGACAACGGTTGGAAATTAACAATGGCTATAAACTCTCTGTTCTGTGCGTTAGTTGCATTCTGTCTTGGAACTCCAATGTTCCACTGAAACGTTCCTGTTGAAACTGTTCTGTTCCAAAAATAATGCAGACAATGCAACACAAGTCATTGTTTTTAACCAATTAAATTTGGAGTGGCTGTAGCACAGTGGTAGGGAAGCTGTTTTGGGATTTGAAAGTTACAGGTTCAATTACCCTCCATGCCCAATTGTTGTGGTGTCCTTGAGCAAGACATTAAATCCCTAAATGCTCCCCCAGGTGCTTAAATAGCTGCCTTCACCTTCAGCAACAGGCCAGAATAAACATCAACCTTTATTTATGCAGGCTAATCCCATTGAGCCTCAAGGACTCATTTACAAAAGAGACCTGGTTTCATCAAAGAGTGATGACAACAATGGACAACAGCGACAACAATAGACAATCATAAAAGAGTCATACAGATTTATTTTTTTACAAGTTAAACTAAGATGGCAAAAAGTAACAAAAACAGCTAGATTACTGTATAAGGTAAATGTAGAAAACTAAAAGCAGGAACATGTCTCTATTGGTTCTTGCCAGAAGTCCAACAGATTCTTAAAGCTATTTAGAGAAGGTCGAGAGCTTCATATCTTTTTGTAAGATATTCCAGGAAGCATGAGTGGAATAGGAGAAGGCCCTTTTGCCAAGCTCAGTTCTCACTGACGGAACACTGCAGGTAATCATGTCCTGAGAGCGCACGCTGTAGCTGCACTCACGCAGAGACATGAAGGAGGATATGTATGAAGGCAACAGACCGAGACGTGATTTAAAGATGAAAATATACCAGTGGGAGAGTCTGCGTGAAGCTCATGATGTCCAGTTAACCAGTGAATACAGGGTGAAGTGGTGGGTATGATATCAAGCATAACTGAAGCATAACTGTTCACTGTGGGTTTGAAGGGAGAGAGACAACATTTAAACAAAATAAATAATAATAATAATAAACTTTATTTGTATAGCACCTTCCTACAATGCCTTGCATTGACCAAGGTGCTTAACAGGATAAAAAGATGAATAAACTGGAACAATAAATCAGTGAAAATAGAATAAAAAACAACAGCAATAAAAGAAGGCAATGGAAATAAAAAATGCTACATACTAAAATAACACTAAAATAACACAAGTAATAAAAGTTACACACTGAAAGCTTTTTTGAACAAGTGGAAATAAAAAGGCAATGGAAATAAAAAATGTTACATATTAAAATACCAAAAGTAATAAAAGTTACACACTGGAAGCTTATTTGAACAAGTGGAAATAAAAAGGCAATGGAAATAAAAAATGCTACATATTAAAATACCAAAAGTAATAAAAGTTACACACTGAAAGCTTTTTTGAACAAGTGGGTCTTCAGTCTGGTTTTGAACAGAGTCAGATCAGAGGTGGCACGCAGCTCAAGGGGGAGGCTGTTCCAGGCTTTTGGGCCGGCAACAGAAAATGACCGGTCTCCCCATTGTTTGTACCTTGAGCGAGGCACCTCCAGCAGGTGTTGACTGGCAGATCGTAAATCTCTGCCGGGCTGATGGGCTTTCAAAAGTTCTGAGATGTACAGAGGAGCAAGTCCATTCAGAGCTTTGAAAACAAACAGGAGCAGCTTGAACTGTATCCTGAACTGAACTGGGAGCCAGTGTAGAGAGGACAGGACAGGAGTGATGTGTTCATATTTTCGTGTGTTGGTCAAAAAGCGCGCGGCAGAGTTCTGTACAAGCTGTAAACGGGAGATGGAGGATTGATTAATACCAACATACAAAGCATTACAATAGTCAAGTCTGGAGGTCACAAAGGCATGGATGGCCTTCTCCAGATCACCACGGCTGAGAAATGACTTGACTTTAGAGAGCAGACGGAGCTGGAAAAAGCTGGTCTTGACAACAGAACTGATCTGTTTATCAAACTTTAAGTTGGAGTCAAGCTGCACTCCAAGATTTCTGACCACCGGGTTGAAGTGGGGGAGGGGAAAACCAACACTGGGACTGGGAAGGATGTTGCTGGTGTCACCAGGTGCACTAAATAAAATGCATTCAGTTTTATCTGTGTTTAGGTGGAGGAAGTTTTGAGAGAGCCAGTGCTTAATGTCATTTAAGCAGTTGACAAGAGTGTTTGAACTGGGTGAGGGGTTGGGAGTGACTGGCAGATAGATTTGTAAATCGTCTGCATACATGTGAAAAGACAGGTTATGACGTGCAATGATTGATCCTAATGGCAGCATGTAAAGAGAGAAGAGGACTGGCCCTAGAATAGATCCCTGTGGTACGCCAGAGGTCAGAGGGGTTGATGAAGAGGAGGACAGATCGCCTATCATGACAGAAAAAGTTCTCCCAGACAGGTAAGATTTGAACCACTCAAGCACAGCTCCCTGGAGGCCAACCTGCTGAGACAAGCGGTTGATTAGTACCTGATGGTCGACGGTGTCAAAAGCTGCTGAGAGGTCTAACATCACCAGCAGAGCAGGGTTTTTTGCATCCAGAGACAGAAGAATGTCATTCTGTACTTTGAGCAGTGCAGATTCAGTGCTGTGACGAGCTCGAAAACCTGACTGAAATTTTTCAAACAGGTTGTTGAGTTCTAGAAAAGATTGAAGTTGAATAAAAACAATCTTTTCTAGGACCTTTGATAGAAATGACAGATGGGAAACTGGCCTGAAATTAGAGAGAGCTGTAGGATCTAGGCCTGGTTTTTTGAGAAGAGGCCTGACCACAGCATGTTTGAAAGCAGATGGCACAAAACCTGAAGATAGACAGCTGTTAATAAATGACAAAACACAAGGACCAATTACATCAAAGGACTGTTTGAACATTTTAGAGGGAATGATGTCCAGAGAACAGTTAGTTGGTTTCATCTGCTGAACCACCTTGGTGAGGTGAGGCAATGAAACCAGGTCGAACTGGTCAAAAACAGCTGTGGTTATTGCAGAGGCACATGACTGGATGGTGTTGGATGAACTGACAATGTTCTGTCTGATAGAGTCTATTTTGTTGACAAAATAGCTCTGAAAGTCGTCGCAGGTAGACTGTGTGGCAGTTTTCAGAACATTGACAGATGGGTTGATGACAGATTGGAGTGTGCTGAAAAGCGTCCTCGGCCGGTTGGAGCTGGTGGAGATTAAATTGGAGAGGTACTGTGACTTGGCCTGTTTCACAGCATTATGATACTCACAGAGACAGTCTCTCAGTATTCCTTGAGATACATGAAGCCGGTCGCGCTTCCATATTCGCTCTGCTTTTCTGCAACGTTGTCGAAGAGCTCGCGTCGTTTCGTTGAGCCATGGTGAAGGTTTGTTCTTTGAAGATGCCTGTTTGAGAGGAGCGATGGAGTCCAAGATCGTCGTGCAGGTGTGATGGAAGGAGGTGATGAAGTCCTCAGGATGTAGAGATGGGTCCAGGCTGACAGCAGAGCAAAATTCAGTGCTCTTAAAGGCATCAGAGTCAGAGTCAGAGTCAGACTCTGACTCTGATGCCTTTAAGAGCACTGAATTTTGCTCTGCTGTCAGCCTGGACCCATCTCTACATCCTGTGAGAGTGAACTCACTTGGAGTTAATGGGGTGATGGAGCGACAGAAACGTGCTGGGAGAACAGCCTTCGGTGCAGGAGAGGTGAAAAATTCAAATAATATGGGAAAATGGTCTGAAATACAGGTGTCCAGGATCTCCACAGCAGGTATTTGAAGGCCGTGGGAGATAATTAAATCGAGTGTATGACCCTGACTGTGTGTGGCCCCCGAGACCGACTGTGACAGGTTGAAAGAGTCCAGGAGGTCCTGAAACTCACATCCAAGCTGATTACTTGGGCAGCAGGTGTGCACGTTGAAGTCCCCACAGAAAAGCCAAGAGTCAAACTTTGGCATTAGGTCAGCCAGTAGTTCTGAAAACTCACTGAGAAAGTTTTTGTTGTATTGAGGAGACCGATAAAAGAGGCCACACAGAATAGGTTTTGCAGATTCCAGCACAAAAATCATGCTTTCAAAACTGGAGTAATTTTTCTGAGGCAACAAACGGTATTTGAACGCCTCATTGAAAACAGCAGCGAGCCCTCCCCCTCTTCCAGATCCACGCGGAGCGCTCAGGTGGGCGTAGCCATTTGGGAGAAGCTCAGAGAAGCAGCTGTTGTCTCCAGCTTTCTGCCAGGTTTCCGTAATCAAAAACAGATCCAGACGATGAGTGGAGATCAAATCACTTAATATAAAAGTTTTATTAATGATCGATCTGGCGTTAAACAGCGCTGCACGTACTGGAACACAGCCAGTTACGTCACTCTCAGCTCGAGCGAGCGGGCGGAGGTTCTGTTTAACGCAGCCTCGCTCCACAGTCCTCCTCACCGGGGGACAAGATGGATACTGATCGCTGGCGTCATGATTGATAGCAACAAGGCATCTGTGGCAACGAGCGAAGGAACGACGGACATCAAAGACGCTGAATTCAGGAGGTAAGTCAGCCGTCGGCGTGTTGTGAGACGAGAGATATTTTTTAAATCTCACCAGCACGCCTGCCCTCGTACCGCGTCTTCTGCGCCGCTTGTTGCGAGGCAACGTGGTCGCGTTGCGTTGTAGGTAGGCAGGAATGGACGCCAAGAAAGGCGGAGGTGGAGGAGGCTTGAAATGTCCATATTTGCCAGTAGCCGGTGTGTTGATCAGCGAGTCTTGGAGACTTAGAAGAGTTGAGCGATCATAGACCAGGAGCGAGGATGCATCGTCGATGAAAAAAAGGCAGAACACGAACAGTAGTAAAAAGTTCAGGAGAGGAGTTAGAAAGCGTGCCAGGACAACCGGCGCCATCTTGAAAACTAAAATGATCGTGGAGAGTTTTTTTAACTGAATCCGACGTCTGTTGCTGAAGTTTTAGTTGCTTCTGTGACTGAAAGCGACCTGCTGCCCCTTTGCTCCCACCCTGCCCTGAACATCCCTGCCAGGTGTTGCGTGACGTCCATCTGGTTGATGTTGCCGCTACTGGTGCTGCTTGACGAGCGTGTTAGCACTGACCACAATAAAGTCCAGGATGTTGGAAAAATCAACCACTTGACATAGGGAACAAGCATGATGGTACTGCTGTACTATCATTACATGATTGTCAAAGGACAACAATGTTTTTTCTTGTCTGTCTGTGTTCATTCATCTGTCTTTTATCAAAAAATCTCAAGAATTTTAGAACCAATATCAATGAAATGTACAAACACGTATTGGATGGACATCTAACAGATTCATTATGGAAATCATTGTCCTTCAAGATGGCTGCCATAGCCAGCTGACCTTCAAAAACATAAATGCTAAACCTCGGTAAATTATACAGAAAATGAGCTATAGAGTGTTATGCCGAAGTAGCTGAAAGTCACGTCCAATACATATGCTAACAGATTTTACAATATGTTTATATAAAATGTTGCCAATTCTGCCTCTCTGTTAACAAAATATTTTAAAAATCAGTGGAAGGATATTAGTTTGTGGCTCCTCGGACTGAAGAAGTCCTTTGTATGAAGGACAAAGCAAAAGAAAGAAACTGTCCAAATGACCTGACTAAACTTTAGTGGAAGGATATGAGAACACTTTCAGGAAATAATCATTACCATACCACTTTATTTATAAAGCACATAAAAACAGCATCAAGGCCAATATAGGACTGTACAGCAAAACAAAACAAAGGATAGAATAAAATACATAAAAACCACAGAGGAAATGTTTCCCAATCAGGAAGTTTTGGAACCTCTCGCAAGCCCAGGTCAGACCCAGTGTCTCCTTCTCCACTTGTGCATATCTTTGCTCAGTTGGTGTAAGAGACCGCGATATACAAGTTATCGGCTTCCACTCCTCACCCCATCTTTGAAGCAGCACTCCTCCTAGCCCGTATGATGATGCATCCGCTGAGACTTTGCAGTCCCTATTAGAATCATACATAGCTAGAACTGGTGGTGACGACAGTGCCTCCTTCAGATTTTGAAAAGCTTTTGCCTGTTCGACACCCCACAGTTCTTTTTTGACAGGAGATCACGTAAGGGTTTGTCTCTCTCCGCCAGCTGTGGAATAAACTTGCCCATCTGATTTACCATCCCCAGAAAGGATCGTACTTCACTCACTGTTGTCGGCTCTTTCATCTTCTTCACAGCTTCAGTCTTGCCTGGATCTGGGCTGATGCCGTTGGCAGAGACCACATGACCTAGGAAACTTACAACAGTCTTAGACAGATCACATTTTTCCATGTTCAACGTGATACCTGCCTTCTGGATTTTCTGTAGAACTGCATGCAGGCAAGTGTCGTGCTCCTCTTGAGTACATCCCCACACCAGCACATCATCGATGTGGCACACCACTCCTTCGAGCCCTTCCGTGACTTCTGTCACCATCCTGTTCTGAAAATGCTCAGGAGCTGATGCTATGCTGAAAGGTAAACGTTTGAAGAAAAAACGTCCAAAAGGTGTGATGAATGTTGTTAGTTTAGCTGAATCTTCTGTTAGGAGAATTTGCCAAAACCCCATATTAGCATCCAGCTTACTGAAAATTTTGGCTCCTGCCAGCTTTCCAAGTGTTTCCTCCACTGATGGTAGGATGAATTTCTCTCGACACACTGACTCGTTCAGTTTGGTTAGATCCACACATATACGCACGGCCCCTGTCTTTTTAGGCACGACCACGATGCCAGCGCACCAGTCCGTTGGCTCCTCAACTCTACATATCACACCGAGGCTTTCCATGCGGGACAGTTCCTGTCTGACTTTGTCCGTCAATGGCAATGGGATCCTCCTTGGTGTTTTTAGTGAGAACGGTTCTGCCCCTGGTTTTAGCTTTATGGCATATGGCTGGTGTACCTCTCCAAGTCCACTGCTTAGTTTTGGGTAGGTTTGCTTTAGTGACTCTATGTCAACACTGTCTAGATATGCAACTAGCCCTAGCCTACAGCTCACAGATCTTCCCAACAATGCAGTGTGCACGTGGCGAACAATGTACACCTCCTCCCTCTCTTCTTTCCCACCTCTCTTAAGTAGCAGCCTGGCAACGCCCACAACATCAAGTGGACTCCTACCTGACCCCAAAAGTGGTTTAGAAGCTTTTTGGAGCATGGGTGAACTGTCTTTAAATATGTTCTGAAACACGACGTGCGGCAGAACAGTGACATCGGCACCTGTGTCGATTTTAAATGTCACGCTTTTGTCGAGAATATTAATTTTCACCAACCAAGGATCACCATCTGTTGTGATACTGCCAAGGAAAATGGCGTCTTCATCCTCTTCCTCCACCTCATGCACCGACTTAGGTGTCCTGCACACACGGCTATAATGCCCTTTTCTGCCACATGTGACATTTGCTTTCATTTGCAGGACATTCACGTTTAGGATGTGATGGAGATTTGCCACATTTCAGACACTGTGACTGTGAAGCTTTTCCCTTGCTGTTTTGCTCTTTGACATGCTGAGGTTTATTTTTAGCAAATGTGATACAGGTAGTCCCCGATTTACGAGCGCTCTGATCTGCGAGGTTCCAGACTTACGAGCTGCGAATTTTTGGAAAAAACGAAAAAAATACTGAGTTTTCATGTGTTTTTTCACTACAGTTAGTTAGTTAAGCATATAAACACACGTTTCCGATCATTTTTATGCACTCAAAAGTAGTTTTTAGATGAAAATAGAGTGTTTTTAGTCGCGCTAGCGAAAACCGTTCCAATTTACGAGCGGATTTCCGGATTTACGAGAGAAATGGCGGCCGTTCCAAATTACGAGATTTCCGGTTTACGAGCGCCTCGTTGTAACGGATCTCGCTCGTAAATCGGGGACTACCTGTAATATGTCCTGCGGACATTAAACGCACCACAGTTGCTGCAATGCGATTGGTGGGTCTGGGGCTGGCTTCTTGTTTAAAACGGGCCCAGTTCTCAGGGTTGACACACGTCATCCGCCTTCCGGCGGCGGTGCTAGCTGTGTCGCACTAGCTGGTGCATGGTCGCGATGTACTGTTCTCGCGACCATAAGTTCAAGCTTCCCGTTTCCCTCTCCTGCTAGAGGTGGAACTCGGTGCCAATTTATCTGTCTGTTTTATACTTTTGTAGATTTTAATGTCAAATATTTATTGTTTTAGTTCGCTGCTGTTTGTCCTTGCTGTGTGTTTGCTGCTGTCCGGATGGTCCCGACAGGTTTCTGCCCTCCATCTGGGTCGTTCGACTGCCGACTGGTCCTGTGTTGGTGTCCGCTGTCTAGAGCGTGGGCAGGCCGCGTCACGCGTCCTGCGGGCTGAACTGGACCACTGTCCAGCTCAACTAACTAGCGGGTGTCGGCTGGAGTGGCGTCTCTTCCGGAGCGACAGATCAGACCAGGGTGGACTTTGGACTGTCGTGTGATCATAAAAGGATCCTTCCAGGCGGTGACTGACTTCTGTTTGGTGTGGGAAATGTGTGTGTGTGTGTGTGTGTGTCATTTTCCTGTTTTAGAACATTATCCTGAATTGCACTTTTATTATTGACTGGAGCTATTGCTGCCTTTTAGAATTGTGAATATTTTAACTTTGCATTTTTAAATTAAACTACTGTGCAATTTAACTGGTGTTAGTGTGTAAACTTGTCCTAAACCTCCTCTGCAAACGGGCCTGCGTGCTTTTAAAGGTAACTTTTTAGGTACAACCATTTAACCAATTTTATTTATTTAAAATAGTATTTTTAAACCTTTTAAACTTCAGTGCTCAATTTTAACCACACCCGACCCGGCTACACAAACTTGCCATTTTTGTACTCTCTGACTCTGTCCACAAACTTAGCATCACTAGCCTGTGCTTTGGAGTTTCCTTGCAGCGAAGCTTGCCGTTTTTTCACTTCCTCGCTTTGACGTGCCATCCTCACTGCTTTATCTAATGTAAGTTCTGCGTCCAGCTACATGCGTTCAGAGAGCCCTTTGTCCAATAGTCCAACAACAAGTCTGTCTCTGATTAGCTCGTCGTGTAAGTTACAGTGTTCAGCTAACGCATATAGCACAGTGACAAACAAATCCACAGACTCTCCTTCTTTTTGTTTCCGCATGTTAAACTTAGCACGCTCATATATTACGTTTTTCTTTACAATGAAGAATCTTTGAAAGCTGTCACGTACCCGTTTGTAAGTGTTTCTATCTGCAGCCGTCAGTGTTAGCCCACGTAAAATGTCGTCCGCCTTGTCACCCATGCAGTAGACAGCGTGTTTATCTGATTCTCTTCTGAACTTGCATTTAAGTTACTCCATCCATCCATCCATTTTCTTCCGCTTATCCGGAGTCGGGTCGCGGGGGTAGCAGCCTAAGTAGGGAGGCCCAGACTTCCCTCTCCCCAGCCACTTGGAGCAGCTCCTCTGGGGGAATCCCAAGGCGTTCCCAGGCCAGCCGAGAAACATAGTCCCTCCAGCGTATCCTGGGTCTTCCTCTGGGTCTCCTCCCGGTGGGACATGCCCGGAACACCTCACCAGGGAGGCGTCCAGGAGGCATCCTAACCAGATGCCCGAGCCACCTCAACTGGCTCCTCTCGATGTGGAGAAGCAGCGGCTCTACTCCGAGTCCCTCCCGGATGACTGAGCTTCTCACCCTATCTCTAAGGGAGAGTCCAGCCACCCTGCGGAGAAAACTCATTTCAGCCGCTTGTATCCGAGATCTTGTTCTTTCGGTCATAACCCAAAGCTCATGACCATAGATGAGGGTGGGAACGTAGATCGATCGGTAAATTGAGAGCTTTGCCTTTTGACTCAGCTCTCTCTTCACCACGACAGACCGGTACAGCGCCCGCTTCACTGCGGACGCTGCACCTATCCGCCTATCGATCTCACGCTCCAGTTTTCCCTCATTCGTGAACAAGATCCCGAGATACTTAAACTCCTCCACTTGGGGCAGGACCTCCTCCCCGACCCGGAGAGGGCATGCTACCCTTTTCCGGCTCAAGACCATGGCCTCGGATTTGGAGGAACTGATCCTCATCCCGGCCGCATCACATTCAGCTGCAAACCGCTCCAGCGAAAGCTGTAGATCACGAGCTGATGAAGCCAATAGGACCACATCATCTGCAAAAAACAGAGAAGCGATTCTAAGGCCACCAAAACGGATCCTCTCAACACCTTGGCTGCGCCTAGAAATTCTGTCCATAAAAGTTATAAACAGAATCGGTGACAAAGGGCAACCTTGGCGGAGTCCAACTCTCACCGGAAACGAGCCTGACTTACTGCCGGCAATGCGGACCAAGCTCTGACACCGGTCGTACAGGGACCTAACAGCCCATATCAATGGGCCTGGTACCCCATACTCCCGGAGTACCCGCCACAGAACCCCCCGAGGGACGCGGTCGAATGCCTTTTCCAAGTCCACAAAGCACATGTAAACTGGTTGGGCAAACTCCCACGCACCCTCCAGGACCCTGTTGAGGGTGTAGAGCTGGTCTAGTGTTCCACGACCAGGACGAAAACCACACTGCTCCTCCTGAATCCGAGGTTCGACTATCCGACGGACCCTCCTCTCCAGAACCCCTGAATAGACCTTACCAGGGAGGCTTAAGAGTGTGATCCCTCTATAGTTGGAACACACCCTACGGTCCCCCTTTTTGAATAGGGGAACCACCACCCCAGTCTGCCAATCCAAGGGAACTGCCCCCGATGTCCACGCGATATTGCAGAGTCGCGTAAGCCAACACAACCCCACAACATCCAGAGCCCTAAGGAACTCAGGACGAATCTCATCCACCCCCGGAGCCTTGCCACCGCGGAGCTTTTTAACCACCTCGGCGACCTCAGCACCAGAGATTGGAGAGCCCGACCCAAAGTCCCCAGGCTCCGCTTCCTCAGTGGAAGACGTGCCAGTAGGATTGAGGAGGTCTTCGAAGTACTCCGCCCACCGACTCACAACATCCCGAGTTGAGGTCAACAGCACGCCATCCCCACCATAAATGGTGTTGGTCGCGTACCGCTTTCCCCCCCTGAGACGCCGGATGGTGGACCAGAATCGCCTCGAAGCCGTACGGAAGTCATTCTCCATGGCCTCTCCGAACTCCTCCCACGCCCGAGTTTTTGCCTCAGCAACCACCCGAGCCGCATGCCGCTTGGACTGCCGGTACCTATCTGCTGCTTCCGGGGTCCCACAGGCCAAAAAGGCCCAATAGGACTCCTTCTTCAGCTTGACAGCATCCCTCACCGCCGGTGTCCACCACCGGGTTCGAGGGTTGCCACCACGACAGGCACCAACAACCTTGCGGCCACAACTCCGATAAGCTGCCTCGACAATAGAGGCGCGAAACATGGCCCACTCGGGCTCAATGTCCCCCGCCTCCCTCGGAACGTGTTCAAAGCTCTCCCGGAGGTGGGAGTTAAAGCTCCGTCTTACGGGAGACTCTGCCAGACGTTCCCAGCAGACCCTCACAATACGTTTGGGTCTGCCAGGTCTGACCGGCATCCTCCCCCACCATCGGAGCCAACTCACCACCAGGTAGTGGTCAGTTGACAGCTCCGCCCCTCTCTTCACCCGAGTGTCCAGGACATGCGGCCGCAGATCAGATGAGACGACAACAAAGTCGATCATTGAACTACGACCTAGGGTGTCCTGGTGCCAAGAGCACATATGGACACCCTTATGCCTGAACATGGTGTTCGTTATGGACAATCCATGACGAGCACAGAAGTCCAACAACAGAACACCATTTTAAGTTATTTAAGTTACTTGCCAGGTGAAATCTTTCAAATCTTCTGATCCATTTGTCCCACTCTTGCGGTTTTGAAAAGTCGAAGGACTCCGGCGGCTGGATGTTGAACGTAGCACTTGGGCCCACTGCGACTCTTTGCAGTGCCACTACTGCCGGCTGCCCCGTCCCGCTGCTCGCAATTTCTCCGTCGCTCATTTCGTCCTCTTTTTTGTCTTCCAGGCGTACAAACTGACAGGCTTCTCTCCACGTAGCTACAGGACTTCTGACACCATGCCGTGTTATTAAATTATTCACGTGAGTCCGACTGTTAGTTTAACGTGGCTTTATTCCTCAACACCATGAAACGAAACCTAAGACATTCCTGTCCCTGTCTGATGACGTCACACTCGTGCATCTCTCCATTAAATATACAGTTACAACACAAACGGGAGGGGCGTTAGCACAGACTATGTCGAATTCCAGCCAAACAGATGTGTTTTTGTAGCTGCATGATAATCTGCATGAACCCGCTGTTTTAAGTGTTTGTCCTCCATACGCTGTGAGTTGACTAGCTGTTTGGTTTAATGGCATATTACCAAACATTTGATGAAATGTTCCTGCTGGTATTATGTTCGCCTGTGCCCCAGTGTCTACTTTGAAGCTGAGTTTTTCTCTTTTTTCCTATTTCCAACTCTGCATATGCTTGTTCTTTGTCAGTGTTTTCATTCTTTTTAGTGATTGAGTCGATAAACAGTTCCTCTTGTGGTTGTTCATGGATGTTTGTGACATGATGCACTTTTCTGGGTTTAAAACTTTGTGGACACTGTGGTGCTTGCGTTCTGCACATGGCGAAATGATTAAATTTCTTGCATTGATTGCACTGGCGTCCTTTTATGGAACATTCCTCTATGTGGCTGTGTTCTCTCCCACATGCTCTGCACATTTTGTCCTTAGGAGCGACGCCTTCAATGCTGCGGCCTGTTGTTTTGCTACGGTGGTGCGTTAGCAGGCTGCGGTTTCTGCTAACCACGTGCACAGGCTGTGCTGACATGCTAGCTGCGGTACTTGTCATTGTCTTTAGTTGCTGTCGTGACAACTCGAACGATCTAGCAACGTCGTTTTCTTTTTCTAGCGTTAAATCTGGACCTTGACATAGTAGCTTTTCACTGACTCTCGGTGAGTTGGTAGCAAACACAATTCTGTCCCTTATCATCTCGTCAGTGCTCGGATAATTACAGTACAGTCTTTTGCCAACAGTTTAAGCTCTGTCACAAATTGGTCGAAGCTTTCATTTTCTTCCTGAATCTTCTCGTGGAATTTATAACGTGCGAAGATTGGGTTAGCTTTCGGCGTGACGTAGGCCTCAAAGTTATCGTAATATGTTTTCAGTACCTTTTTCTGGTCTGCGCTGAGATCCCATGTGCTGAAAATGTCTCTACCTTTTTCTCCTATCCACAGGAGTAGGTAACTGCACTCTTCCTGAGGCTTGCTTTTGAGCGGCCCGGTGAACATCAGTTCCACATGCTGGCGCAACTTTCTCCATGCGTCCGGTAAGTTTGACGCGTCCCAATCCATGCGCGGCATTGGTACACCTGCGTTCTCCATCTTCCGTCATCAGGTCGATGAGCAAACATTTAGATTCTGACACCATCACTGGTTGACTTTAAAAGCGGCCTGAAGACCTTTCTTTTAAAGCGAGCCTACTCTGCCTCCTCATGTTTCTATCTTTGATCTTAGTTGATATTATTATTGATTTTGTTTGTTTTATTTGACCTTTAATTTTGTTGCACTTTGAGATTTTCATTAATGAAAAGTGCGTTATAAATTAAATTCATTATTATTATTACCATGTAGTAGATCAGCTGACACCATGTAATGTCTTCTGACACTATGTACTTGTTCTGCCTCTAGGATTGAAGGATGCCAGTAGATTCTGTCTCGGGTCGCTGTAGGTCTTTATTAACACGTCCGCCATTCACTGTGCGGGTACAACAACTGTACGTACTTACGTTACCTCATCACGTACGTTACTACGTCATCACGTTTGTATAACTACGTGACTGGATATTACAACGTGTACACATTGTTGCACAGGACAATTAGCTCTGGTGGCCATCTTGAAATGGACTCCAAAAGTTAATTAGTTGTAGATGTACAGTGATCACTTTTTCATTCATTCAACCTTTATTTAGTCAGGTAAATCTTATTGAGCCTCGAGGGCTCATTTACGAAAGCGACCTGCTACAAACTAAAGAATGATTAATATCAATGATACAAATACATTAAACAGTAAACAAAAGAAAAAGTAGCAAAAACATTATAAGGTAGATGTACAAAAAAATCAAAGACAAGAACATATCTGCATTGGTTTTTGCCAGGATTCCAACAGATTCTGAAAACCATCCAGAGGTCAGGGCCGAGAGCTTCAGATCTTTTTGTAAAATATTCCAGGAAGCAGGAGCAGAGTAGGAGAAGGCCCTTTTTCCAAGTTCAGTCCTCACTGAGGGGACACTGCAGGTGATCATGTCCTGAGAGCGCACACTGTAGCTGCACTCACGCAAAGACATGTAGGAGGAGATGTATGAGGGCAGCAGACCAAGAAGTGATTTAAAGATGAAGATGTACCAGTGGAAGAGTCTGCGTGAGGTTAATGATGTCCAGTTAACCAGTGAATACAGGGTGCAGTGGTGGGTACGATAATCACAGCCAGTTATGAATCTTAGTGCACCATGATAGACAACATCCAACATCCGCAGGGTGCTTGTAGGAGCATTCATGTATAGAATGTCACCGTAATCAATGGAGGGAAGGAAAGTCACAGATACAAGGCGTTTCCTAGCATTCAGTGTTAGACATGATTTATTTCTGAAAAAGAAACCCAGTTTAACTTTCAGTTTCTTCACTAGGTTTTCCACGTGGAGTTTAAATGAGAGATGTGAATCGACCAGGATACCCAAATATTTATAGGAATCAACAAACTCAATAGGGACACCATTTGAGGAAAGAATCAGAGGAAGATCTGCTGGGACCGACTTCCTACTTGAAAAAAACATCCCTTTTGTTTTATCAGCATTTAGGACAAGTTTGAGACGGAACAAATCTGACTGAATGATGTCAAAAGCGGATTGCAGTAACTGGAAAGCCTTAGCTACTGTTTTAGCTCGGCAATAAACAACTGTATCATCAGCATAGAAATGTAAGGATGCATCAGGGATGCTCTGACCTACATTAGCTATGTAGATTGTAAAGAGGGTTGGTCCTAAAACTGAGCCTTGTGGTACACCATTTTTAACTGTTAAATAGCTGGAAAAAGTACCGTTATGTTGGACACATTGCCTCCGATTGGAAAGATAATTAGAAAACCAACCGATGGTGTGATCAGAGAAACCGATTTCTGAGAGCTTATGACACAGGATGTTATGATCCACAGTGTCAAAAGCTTTAGATAGGTCTAAGAAAAGTGCAGCACAATAATCCTTAGCATCCAATGCTTCAACAACATCATTAAGAACTTTCTGAGAGTTTAAATGAAACCCTTCTGGTGGTTCATGAGATATTATGCTAACAGAAACAAAAAGTGGTAGAGTAGCTCTGATCCACCTTCTCTCAACTGGCTTTAATCCAGAACAGACTATAATGCCCCTTTTCCACCGGTCGGCGCAGGTCGGTTATTGGGTAATATTTGCATGCCAGACATGCACTGACGCCATTTCCACCTGATTTTCTGAGCCGCGCCGCACCAGGATTTTGGTCTCCTATCAGAGCAGTGATGACCCGCATTCATGCGAGCCGGCCGTCGCGTCATTGGTCGGGGGGAGGAGTCCTGCTGAAAATGGCTGCCACAGAAACGAGTGTGCGAGCGAGCACGGAAGGACTGTACAACAAGATTAACACGGTAAAAACAATTATTTGTTTTTGAAATCATAGCAAAAATGTGTCTTAAGCTGAACTTTTCCTTAATAAATTCACGTAGTGGTCAATTCCGCTTGATTTAAAGTACGTTCGCCGCCACGTGCACACGCGCAACTTTATTTCTTTAAAATGTAGCTAAATAAACGGATATAAAAATATATTTCATGGCTGACTTTATAGCACGAGGGTTCCTGAGCTTAACCAAACCCTTAATAAATTCCCGTAGTGGTCAAATCTGCTGGATTTAAATTGATTCGCTTTGACTTCTTCTATACCTGTCGCGTGCGCTACGAAAATAAATGATAAAAATTTGAATTTTATTTAAAATAACTCCAACAGCTTACAGTTTGTACATGAACATCTTGTGATTACATTCTGTTAGTCAAAAAAAAAAATCTGCAGTGTGGTTTATGAACTATTTCCTGCTATTTGCTACAAATCACATAATTTTCTACTGATGTGTTCAATGTATCCGTGTTTTTTTGCCCATCTGCCACACAGACATGTTTGTGCACGTTTTGGCACATTGGTCCATATTCCTCTAATAAAGTGTATTACAAAATAACTAAAATGAATGCCCATGTTAGAAAAACTGATCAATTAATTCACAAATTTGAAGTTCAAATCAACAACAAACTGTCTTCAGTAGCACCACCTTTGTTTGAAGCATTTACTGAAAAACAGTATACTGTACTGGTTTAACCACATGCCATGTCTTCATTTTTAGGCAAGAGGCAGCTGATAGACGGGCAATTGAACAGGAAGGAACCTTCCACATGCAGCAGATTAACCAAACTGCAGCATTCAATCAAGCATTGCTTGGAGTGCTGGGTGAAGTTGCCCATGCATTGACACACAGAAATGTGTAAGTTCTTATTAGATAGATACACAGTGATAAAAATATATTAAATTGATAGATAGGCTAGACAGTCAGTAGTTTGAACCTGTATTGTTTATTTTTTTACTTTCCTATTAAAATTGTTTTTCTTAAAGTAGTTTCCTTCATTACTCTATTCATATTACACAGTGTTACGTACAAGACTAGGTGCAACACATAATCTACTCGAATGTTATACATATTTGGGTTCTATAATCAAGTCAGACAACTGTAAAAAATTAAGCTGAAAATCCTGGTGCACCTATTATTTGAACTAGCAGCAATTTTAACATCCCACCTGAAGCTAATAGGCAGGTGTTCAACTGAACCGTGAGTGTTCGTGTCCATCCATCCATCTATCCAACTTCCTCGGTCGGGTCGTGGGGCAGCAGCATCACGAGGTATGGGAAAGAGATCAACATCAACTTGATGAGGCTGTTGTAGGAGGACCACAAGGACTTCCCAGATAAACTAACAATGATTAATACTTTGTTATTACATTTAATAAAACAAGCCATTTGTGTATAATGGCCCATTTAATCTAAATTATCAATTTTCATTTAACTTTAAAGGTACAGTATGCAGTTTCTGTAGAACTGCAGAACTTAGAAATATTTTCAACAGGCAAAGCATTCTGATCCCGCTCTGCCCCCTTGTGGTCTGTTAAATTTCAAATTCAAGCTCTGTTTTTATTGGCTGATTCAAATTCAAGCTCTGTTTTTATTGGCTGGTTACAAACTCTGTTTTTATTGGCTGGAAAATGGTGGGTCACCTTTTCTTTTTAGAAATGCTTATTTACCACCTGGAGAAGCAAGGGGACAATATTTTTTTTTTTTTTTCAGAGATTACCTGGCTAACATCAGTCTGTCAGGAGGTAGTGACAGAGTGAAGAAATATGTTCATAAAAAAAGCTACATACTGCAGCTTTAATTAACCATAACAAAATATTACTATTTACATTTAATGGAATACTAACCGTTATTATTTCAGGGACAATTAAAATAAGATTAATTCCAAATCTGTAGCATATTGTAAAAGTAGTGTCACCGATTACTGGACAGTGGGATGTATTTGGAAATGTAAACAATAACCTTGTGCATCTCAGAACACAATAAAATTGGACATTTTAAAAATTCTTTATTATGAAATACAGAATAGAAAACATATGAGTTTAAAGCAAGCTAAAAAAGGCAATAAAGTCAGAACATGAATTATGTTTACAATTGTATGCTCAGGAGGCATTTCCTTAGAGCATTTAACAAAACAATAACATCTCCATTTTGTTTGTGCATCTCATGGGTTTTCTTCTTCTACTATTAGTTTAGCAGTAGCCAGTAAATAGCTTAAGGGACACTTCCGCCACCATGTGGTAAAACGAGTAGGATTCTGGACCTCACCCACAGAAGGGGTACAAAAAAGCAGTGGAAACAGAACTAGATGTGAGCCAATCCGAATTGAGCCGATCTGATCCGACCCAAGCTGAGCGGTGGAAAAGGGGCATACATCTGTGACTAGTTTAAGACCAAGCGGTGCAGGTCTTAGAGTTTAACCAGCTCAAACAGCATTGTGTCTGGGACTAGCCTTAATATGGTCTGTGGAACCGGCCCTAAACATTTTAATCTAAAACTAATCTAATAAAATTTATTTTATTTAGTTTAGTTGTTTATTTCACGCAGGCCTGTGGCGCCCTCTGCTGACAAGAAGTGTAACAACCACATGTTGATTCATAAAAACTGATAGAAACACATGAAAATATCTATCATATAAATTAGATGATATTTAGGTTATATTATGAGTTTATTGTGTATATTATTGATTATACTGTATATTTATAATTGATGTAAATGTTGAACAGCTATAATCTCATATATTCATGATCAATAATATTGATGTTAGATCATCTGTTAATAATCTATAATCTGTTATAATATGAGGGTGATGTTAGTGTGAAACTGGTTTGAAAGGAGGCGGGTGATATGCAGGAAGAGATTTAAGACCGACACGTCCCCCAGTTAGAGGAATGCATGTCACCCGCTGCCTTTCATGCCAGATTACCATACCATACCACTTTATTTATAGAGCACTTAAACAGACACAAGGCCAACCAAAGTGCTGTACAATAGAAACAACCAAGCATAGCAAACAGGAAAAACATAAATAAAAATATAGATACAAATGGCAACAGAAACTAACAAAATGGCGAACAATGTACAGGTAGTCCCCGATTTACGAGCGTCTGGATTTACGAGGGTCCGACTTTACGAGGTTATCATATTTAATAAAAATATGAGAAAAAAATTGTGTTTAAATGTTCTTAAAGTGTAACAAAACCGAAATGTAACTTTTTTAGCTGATAAACTCCCTAGAATGTGTTCAAAAGGTTTCATAGCACTATGTCTGTGTTAATTTTCATGTAATTGTTCGTATTTGTTTAAATCGGCAATATTTGGTCTAAAATCATGTTTATGGTAGTCCTATGGGTTGAACTGGTGAATTACACGTTAATTTTACTATTAGTTCAAATGCTCAGTTGTGACGTCACATCGTCTTGCCCGAGTATAAAAGAGGTTCAACCATAGCCATTCCCCTTGCAGAGATCGTCTCCGTCTTCCTCCTTTCTGTCCGCGCGCACACATACACTCTCGCGGTGCAACACTGCATACAAGCACCACTGATCAATGTACTTTTCAGATTAGTAACTTATTTATTTTAAGAATACTTTTCACTTCATCAAAATCTAATCAAATCTCCAGCGTTCCAAAAGTAGTTGGTTGTATTTGTTTCTTATACTATAAAGGACTGCTCTTGCATACTATAAAGGACTGCTCTGTTTATTGGAATCCCTGGCAAAAACCTTCAGAAGCTTCAATATATTCAAAACAGTGCAGCAAGGATTTTATTGAGCTCGTAAATTTGAACATATTACGCCCATTCTCCATAACCTCCATTGGCTTCCTGTCTCCTACAGAATTCAGTACAAAACTGCTCTCATTACACACCAATGCTTACACGGAACTTCACCAGACTATCTAAAGGACATTCTTGCACCATATTCATCCACCCGGTCTCTACGATCACAGAACAGTAATCTACTTCACATTCCACGAACCAAATTAAGGACCATGGGAGACCGGGCATTCTGTGTGGCTGCCCCCCGCCTATGGAACTCCCTCCCTGACTACCTGAGAGCTCCACAGTCACTGGTTGACTTCAAAAATGGCTTAAAGACTTTTCTTTTTAAGCAAGCCTATTCTGCCTCCACATGATTTTATCTTGATCTTGGTTGATATTATTATTGATTTTACTTGATTTTATCACTTGTTTTATTTATTTATTTATTTTTTAAGCAGGCCTATTTTGCCTCCACATGATTCTGTCTTTAATCTTAGTTGATATTATTATTGCTTTTACTTGATTTTATTACTTGTTTTATTTGTTGTAGCACTTTGAGATCTTTATTAATTGAAAGTGCGGTATAAATTGAATTCATTATTATTATTATTGTTAATTGCCAGGTTGGTCAAGAGGTAACAAACTCGTTTGGCACCCAAAGGACTGGGGTTCGATTCCCGCGGTCACAACATATTTCTTTTCTTTTTTTTAAGCCTTTTGTTTCGGATAGATCGGGGTGAGAATAGATATATACATCTCCATAATAATACTTTGTGTTGCTTGTTTTAAGTGGTGTATTACTAATGTAATTTTAACATTCAGAAACAATGACAGTCTCTCGTCCTGGCCACACACCTCCTCGCTCACCCACCACCCGCCTCCCCCTCTTTTAGGCGGTGTGTTGACACGCCCATTTTTCTGCATTTTTCAAATCCTGGGCTAGGGCAGGGCTATCTCTGGATGGTGGGGTGAGCTACACTTTAATTTCATGTGTACAGCACTTTGTTGCAGCTGTGGTTGTTTTAAATGGCTTTATAAATAAAGTATAATTGTTATTTTTATGTTTTATTTCAATTTTTAGCGTATTAGCGATCACTCCCAACGCGCAGCTGGCAGACATAAAACGAGCGGATCGCCGCCGCCTGACCATGCAACGAGCGGAGCTAAGCGGGCAGGGATTGGACATGCCGGCGAAAAGGCCATCTGCGGCCAGGAGCTGCTGGCTTTGGAGGACCGTGAGTCAGATCAGAGGTTGCCTCATATGGATAAATTAGCTGGAAACACTCTGTGAACTTTGTGGATGTGTCTGGACTGGAGCAGCAGCCGCGGATCTCTCAGCGATCGCTTCCAAAGTGCCGCGCGACAACATTAGCTCATGGGCTAAGCTAAGGCTAGGCTAAATGCTAAGCGGACCCCCGCCAGAACCAAACCGAACCGACGGCCGGGAGCTCGCCTCAATGTCCGGGAGCTTGCCTAAGATGTAGGATGGACACCCAGCTAACGTGGAGAAGCAGCTCCGACAGCCTTTTTTGGATGTGCTACACGCTAACGAGCGCTAACGATCACAGGCCTAACCTGGCGGGGGCTAACAACAGCTAACGCGGGCTAACAACAGCTAACGTGGGCAGCTTGTTTGGATGAACGAACACCGCGGAGAAACGGCTTTCGGTAAGTTTATTAAATATTTTTCTGGCTCCAAATGTATGAAGTTAGCGTACTAACAGTCCTTCCTGTAAACAATTTGGACTGCGTGGTGCTGCAGAAAGCTGGGAAGCTCAGACGTAACGCGGCAGAGCTGAGATGAGAGAAGCTGCGCTCAAAGTAAGAAATTAATTTTTTATATTTTTTATAAATGTTTTAGTGTTAGGATAGTTGAAATGCCTACATTATATGTACAGTATTTTCTGGTGTATAGGTCGCACCCGTGTATAGGTCGCATTGTCCAATTATCACCAATAGATTGGAAAAATCCCTAGATAGGTTGGACTGGTGTATAGGTCGCACCTACGTTTAGCTCTGCTGCAAATGTCTGCCACAGGAGCGCACAGCAAGGCTTTAAAGAAGATTAACACTTAAAAACAATTATTTGTTTGATAAAAATTATAGCAAATATATGTCTGAGCTGAACTTTTCCTTAATAAATGAACGAAATTGTGAAATGAGCTGGATTTAAAAATTTGTTTCACCCAAAGTGATAACAAGCCATATATAGGTTGCACCTGAGTATAGGTTGCAGGCCTTGAAAAAAAAATGATAAAAAGGTGCGACCTATACACCGGAAAATACGGTAATTACCTACATGTACGTGTTCAGTGGCGGCTCGTGTGTTATATAAAGGTCGATTAAAGGTCAGTACGGACTAGGGCTGTGTAATAATATCGATATCGCGATATATATATCGATTTTTTCATTCCCATAAAAAATTTGATATTCATGTGCAAGTATCGTACCTTTATTTTATTTTTTTGAATGTGCAGAAGGCCAGACTTAGCTTTTTTAGATACCTCTGCATCCCTGGCAGGGTCTATCTACAGGCCTTAAGCTGCTCTGCTAAGATGGGTGCATTTGAAGTTAAATGTTCTACATTACTTGAATTATAGACTGTTTTGGAGAAGTCATATTACTGTTTACTTACCGTACCAAGCACTTAGAGTGAGTTCTTCAGATGTTAAGTGTCAAGGTTAAAAAGGTTTCAAACTATTCAGTGCAGGGCACTTGGTGCACTATATTTACTTTACAAATGCACGTAAGCTACAGTTTTTACTGTTTCAATTGAAAGAAACATGTTTTCTCATCACTTCTTTGATTCATTTTGTCCAGCTGTCAACTTTAAGTCTGTGTCCATGTCCAACCAGAGCCAAGTATTGTGTAGTTGGTGCTTTTAATCAGTTTTCAGTTAAATTAATTCAATTCATACCATACCATACCATTTTATTTATAAAGCACTTTAAACAAGAACAAGTCCACACCAAAGTGCTGATTCAAGTCTATAACAGTTCAAGTCTATAACAGTCTCAAAATGTAACCAAAATCACTCTGTCCCTCTAAAAACTTTCAGAAAATCGCAAAAGTATATTGAATTGTATCGTTTGCTGAATATCGCAATATATATCATATCGCGAGCAGAATATCGTGTATTGTATCGTATCGTGAGATTATTGTATCACTACAGCCCTAGTACGGACTTACGAGATTTTCATCTTACGAGAACCTCGGAGGAACGGAACTCGCTCGTAAGTCGGGGACTACCTGTATATTACAGAGAGGGTCGAAACAAATCACACCGTGTTAAAGGCAAGAGAATAGAAGTGGGTTTTCACATAGATATATACACTAGATAAGACATCCCCGCTGTTGGCCAATGGAGACCGACATCGTCAGACGGCGGCCATCTTGCCACAGACAGAACGCCCACTCTTAACATGAATGTGAATGGTGCATTTACTATTAAAATAACCATAACTTGCTTAATTTTCAACCGATTTTAAAACGGTTTGGTTTGTTATAAATGTGAGAGATGTTGTTATAATATGGTATACTTAAGATGGACGTTCACATGAAAATAACGTTATATAGACACTGTATTGCACTAGCAATATACACAATAAGATTATATTTACATCTATTTATAAATACATGTTTATTTCCAGCGAAATTAACTGACATATGTTACAATGCTAATAAATATTTAATACTATTTCATCATAAATAGCATTATTATTAGTGGTATGAAAATAATTTATGCCAATTTTTTCCCTACACATGCAAATATTATGTAATATTAAATACATTATTACACAAACCTTGGTCAATATGTGTAGTTTATTATTTTTAGATACATGAAAAGATTTAATAATCGGGAGATATAAATAAACGGTAACACTTTATAATAACTACACACTATTAACCCTTATTTAAGCATTAACAAACATTTAATTAACAATGAAAACATCATTAATTAAGGATGATTCACACTTAATACACTATTAATTAACACACTTGTTAACGCTTTATACATAAAGAATAATGAGTTCCAAAACCTACGTACTCAATGTTTATTCATGCTTAATAACTCATGAATTAACTATGCTATCTATATTTGTAAATGCACAAATTAATGTGCTTTCACCACATGTATTAAATGCGTACTAATTGTTAAATAATGTTTGAATTCACTATCTATTAATCCTGCAATGCATCATTAATTAAGGCAGTTACTTAAGTGTATTTGTGAACCATTCTAAAGTGAAGACTATTCATGCTTTATTAAGGCTTTGTTAATGTTTCATAAATCCTAAATAGCCACAAGTTATTTTTCCCTTGTGGAAATCAGACAAAATGAATTCACTATCTATTAATCCTGCAATGCATCATTAACTAAGGCAGTTGCTAGTAGTTACTTAAGTGTATTTGTGAACCATTCTAAAGTGAAGACTATTCATGCTTTATTAAGGCTTTGTTAATGTTTCATAAATCCTAAATAGCCACAAGTTATTTTTCCCTTGTGGAAATCAGACAAAAATCAAAGCAGGAGACGTGGAATACCAAAAACAGGTTTGTATTGACATTTTGTAAAAGTCAATAAAACATACAAGGAAGAAAAGTAGTGCAAAACATTTTTGGCACAAATCAAATGACATCCTTCAAATAACATAATTCGCCGCCCGTCGGGTCCGTGTCTACGGTTGGGCCTCGTTAGCATTTTAGCCCCCGTTAGCTCGGTGTCGTCCCTCCAAAAAGGCTGCCCAGCTGTTTATCCGCGTTTTAACATGTTACATCGGTGTCCATCAAACATCTGAGGCTGCCAGGCACACATGGATGCGAGCTCCCGGCCCCAGCAGGCGTCTCGGACCGCCACCAGTCGGGTCCGTTAGCACTGACAATGTAACTTTTTTGCGTCATGGTTACTTTAGCATCCTTCTCCCAACTCCACAATCATTTGCATACCTCACAATACTGTACAGTACTCTGAAACGAAGCAATGTAACAGTTGGCCTAAATTTGTCAAAAATAGTTTCATTTGTTGAAGTTTCAGTTACAGTGACCATCTCAAAGCTACTGTCAAGTTTGGTATTTGTTGTGTAACTAGATTAGTATGAACAAGAGTATTTTTTACTGTATGGATGCTATGGTATACTTTTATTTTCTTATGCTTATTAATAAAGTAATATTTTTAATTATATATCTGTTATTTTTACTGCTGTCATTACACAATTTTCAGAAGTCTAATCTTAATTTTTTTTTGTCTTATTCCAAAATGAAGTTACAACAGACTTATTTTTTAAATATCAAGTAGCACATTTATTAACAGTCTTGTTAAGGTAATTGACAATAAATAAATTCAGACAATATGTACAAATGTGTACCATCATGAGTACACACAGAACTAAAAACAGTAA
>JBBPBX010025639.1:10098-35187 GCA_038048925.1 Garcialebias charrua
AACAAACTGCAACTAGAAAAGAAAAAAGACCAACCACCTCCATTTTTCAGAGTTTTTATTAACACTTGGAACAGAGGAAGACAGACAGTCTGCAAAAGAGATGTTAATGAAAAAACATGTTCCACCAGTCAAGCATCGTGTTAATGTGCAAGCTCATACCACCAGTGCATGCTCATGTGGCCATCTGTCAGACTCAGGTGCTATTGAGGATTTGAGGAAGCAAATGCTTAAGCTGCAGAGTCAAATGTCAGCTCTGCTGTCCAAGGACTCCAATTCAAAAAAATCAGAAACCAAAATCTGGCCAAACCAGTAGTAGGCCAAAGCCCTGGTTCTGTTTTAAGTGTGGACAGGATGGTCACATTGCTTTCAACTGTTCCAGTCCACCAAATTCCAGCCTGGTTGAAGACAAACGCCGCCAGCTGAAAAACAAACAGCAGTCCTGGGAGAAAAATAAACCATCAAAACTAGAAGCAGTTCTTACTAAGGGACAAGTGGAAGCTACAACTAGTGAATGTCCCCACACCAAAGACTCACCTTCATATCTTCCATTACCTAAAGGATTAGTGGGCACAAGAAGTACTGGTGAGGTAAAGATTAAAGGAATACATTTTCATTGCCTCTTTGATACAGGTTCTCAAGTCACCACAATTACACACTCCTTCTATAATACCCATCTATCAGATCATAAAATAAAACCATTAAATGATCTCTTGGAGATAGAAGGTGCAAATGGTCAGATGGTGCCTTATATTGGATATGTGGAACTCTGTTTGACCTTTCCCTCTGAGTTTACAGGAGAAGAGCTGGACATCAACACCTTGGCCTTGGTTGTTCCAGACCTGCGATCATCACAACCTTCTGTTCTGATTGGCACTAACACTTTGGATGTTGTGTATAATCAATGCTGTCATTCACAGTCTGAGTTCCATCCTGTGCCTTTTGGATATAGAGCAGTGCATAAAATTTTAGAAATAAGGCATAAGCTGACAACTGATGACTATCATGGCATTTTAAAAGTGCAGTCATCCATCCCACAGGTTGTTCCTGCTCAACAGACTGCTGTGTTGGAGGCTCTTCTCATATGTCCATTACTGCAAGGAGAAAAGGAAGTAATTATTCAGCATCCAACCTCATTCTCCCTACCTGGTGGTTTGATAGTAAAATCCATCCTTATTGATCTACCTCCTGTACAGCCTGCTTCACTGCCAGTGGTGATCACTAATGAATCTGATCATGACATTGTGATTCCAGCCAGAACAGCCATCGCTGAAGTCAGTACCATCCAGACTGTTCTTCACAAAGAGCAGAGTGTGCATCAACCTTCCCAGAGCGCAGAGCCAAAGCCAACCAAGTTGAACTACAACTTTGGAGATTCGCCGCTCTCAACTGAATGGAAGCAACGTATAACAACCATGCTCAATAGTATGTCAGATGTTTTTTCCAAGCATGATCTTGATTTTGGTCGTGTAGATAAGGTTAAGCATGAGATCAAGTTGTCTGATCCCACTGCTTTTAAACAGCGACCAAGACCCATCCACCCCCAAGATGTGGATGCTGTGCGTAAACACATTCAAGAACTGCTGCAGTCTGGTGTTATACGTGAATCCAATTCACCCTTTGCTTCTCCTATAGTTGTAGTGCGGAAGAAAAATGGTGCANCGTAAACACATTCAAGAACTGCTGCAGTCTGGTGTTATACGTGAATCCAATTCACCCTTTGCTTCTCCCATAGTTGTAGTGCGGAAGAAAAATGGTTCTGTACGGCTCTGTATTGATTACAGGAAGTTGAACGCACAGACCATCAAAGATGCATATGCTTTGCCAAAGCTGGAGGACACATTTTCAGCCCTGTCCGGCTCTAGATGGTTCTCCACATTGGATTTAAAATCTGGTTACTACCAGATTGAGATGAATGAGACGGACAAGAATAAAACTGCATTTGTCTGTCCACTTGGATTTTATGAATTTAACCGAATGCCTCAAGGAGTAACTAATGCCCCTAGCACCTTCCAACGTCTTATGGAGCGGTGCATGGGAGACATGAATTTAAAAGAAGTGCTTGTTTTCATTGATGACTTAATAGTGTTTGCACCAACTCTAGAGGAGCATGAACTCCAGCTGAAGAAAGTTCTCCAACGCCTGAGAGAATTTGGGTTGAAGTTGTCCGTTGAAAAGTGTGTTTTCTTCCAGACATCTGTTCGCTACCTGGGACATGTAGTTTCAAGTGATGGAGTGGAGACAGATCCAGACAAGATTTCCACATTAACATCTTGGCCGGTTCCTCAGAATCTTAAAGAGCTCAGATCATTCCTTGGTTTCGCAGGGTATTATCGCCGGTTTGTGGAAAGGTTCTCATCAGTGGTAAAACCACTTAATGAGTTAACAGCTGGATATCCACCATGTAAGAAAAAATCAAAACGGATGAAGTTGCAACATTACCTTGACCCCAAAGAACCCTTTGCTACACGCTGGACAACTGCCGGCCAGCAGGCCTTTGAAGAGGTTATCCAAAAGCTGAGTACTGCACCAGTTCTTGCATTTGCAGACCCAGGTAAACCACTTACACACTGATACCAGCTCTACTGGTCTTGGTGCAGTTTTGTACCAAGAACATGATGGAAGGAACAGGGTGATTGCATATGCCAGCAGAGGTCTCTCCCGCAGTGAAAGTCGCTATCCTGCCCATAAACTTGAGTTTCTGGCTCTTAAATGGGCAGTTACAGAAAAATTCTATGACTACCTGTATGGATCCGAATTCACGGTGGTTACAGATAGCAACCCACTGACATATCTGCTAACTTCTGCTAAATTGGATGCTACAAGCTATAGGTGGCTTGCAGCTCTTTCTACTTTTTCTTTTAAGATCAATTATCGGGCTGGCAGGTTAAATGCAGATGCTGATGGTCTCTCTCGGCGACCTCATGCTGAACAGGTGGCTGATCCTTTATCTCTGAAAGAGAAAGAAAGAATATTGAAGTTTACTGAACAACATCTGGAACATCCATCCTGTATCTCCATTGACCAGCACTCGGTTCAAGCAATATGTGATAGGCAACTGGTGTACAGCTCACCCAACCTGGACCAGGTTGCTGCTCTTGTGCAAACTCTCTCCATTAACACTGACAGTTTACCCGACAGTTTTGTTAATGATCTGCAGTTCGCTTCACCTGTTGTGCCATCTTTTTCTGAAGGTGAAATTGCTGACAAACAACGAGCCGATCCAGTCATTCAGCACATCATCGCTCAGTTGGAACGAGGGGAAAACCCACCGCCAACTCTGAGGGAACAGCTCCCCGACCTGCCATTACTCCTGCGAGAGCTTACACGTCTGGAGCTCCATAATAATGTTCTTGTCAGGAGACGTAATATTGGAGGTGAGCTTACTTACCAACTTGTACTTCCAGAGGAATGGCGGGCTGAGGTCCTCAACCAGCTTCATGACCAGATGGGACATTTAGGTACAGAGAGGACTCTGGACCTCGTCCGATCACGGTTCTTCTGGCCACGTATGGCAGTTGATGTCTGTAACAAACTCAAGAACTGTGAGAGATGCATCCGAAGAAAAGCACAACCTGAGAAAGCAGCACCCCTTGTTAACATCAAAACTTCAAGACCACTCGAACTTGTCTGCATGGACTTTCTGTCAATAGAACCTGACCGAAGCAACATAAAAAATGTTCTGGTGATAACTGATCATTTCACAAAATATGCTGTTGCAGTGCCAACCCCAAACCAAAGAGCTAAAACTGTAGCAAAAACCCTGTGGGAGAATTACCTTGTCCATTATGGAATACCGGAGCGTCTCCATAGTGATCAAGGTACTGATTTTGAATCTCACACTATCAAGGAGCTCTGTCAGATCACAGGAATAAAAAAGATCAGGACCACCCCTTACCATCCCCGTGGCAATCCTGTGGAGCGATTCAACCGAACACTTTTAAACATGTTGGGTACGCTGAAAGAAGAAGATAAAGTTCACTGGAAAGACTTTGTGAAACCGTTGGTACACGCTTACAACTGTACCCGAAATGATGTCACTGGATACTCTCCATACGAATTGATGTTTGGTCGGCAACCCCGTCTTCCTGTTGACTTAGCTTTTGGACTGCCTGTGTCTGAGAAAACTTCTACATCTCATTCACAATATGTTGAAAAGCTTAAGTCGCACCTCAAAGAAAGCTACAAGATTGCAACGGAAAACTCTGAAAAAGTCATGTTGAAAAACAAACTCAGATTTGACAAGCAAGTTACAGCTGCAGAACTCTCAGTTGGAGATAGAGTTCTGGTTAGAAATGTCAAACTACGAGGCAAGCACAAACTCGCAGACCGGTGGGAGTCGGATGTGTATATTATTCAGAAGAAAGCCGGCACTCTTCCAGTATACACAGTTAAACCAGAAGGCAAAGATCGTCCCATCAGAACCCTCCACCGTGACCTGCTGTTGCCTTGTGGCTACTTGTCTCCAGCCTCCAAACCAGAACAAATGAAACCAACAACTGTGACTGCACCAGTGACTTCAGAAAATGTAGACCTTTCAGATCCTGAAAGGGAAGAACTATTCTTACCTGATTTACATGATTACTCTGGCTCTTATCTCACCAGAATTACAACTGAGGTTGGCTTACCTGCTCCTGCATCTACTGTTGCTCCTATGCCTGTGGATCCGCCTGGCCAGCACTCACAGAGCTCTATGGAAGGAACTGTTGGTGAGGAACAGGAAATGGAGTCTGGACCTGAACCCATTGCTGAACTGGACATGGAACAAACAGCTGAAGATGAACCAGATTCTGCCAACTCAGATCCTATCGAGGAAAATTCCTCCTCTCAATCAGGACCTATCTCTCCTCACCAGGAATCTGTATCTTCTCCAGAACAAACCAGCATGTTAGTGATGTTGCAGCTTCAAACCTCTCCAGTCCATATCCTGAACCACCTGTCCGCTGCTCGACTTGAATACGTCAGCAACCATCTCGTCTTTAGTATTCAAAGCTTGGGTATCCACTTCTACAAAGCATCCAATCCCTGTTTCAAGGACTCAGCAGAGCCCTTACATCTGCTTTAGAACTGAATGAGCCCTCTGTGATCTCTAACTCACGTGATAGTGTGGTGTGTCACCAGCCGCTTGCATGTACGAGGACGCACATGAGTTTAGGGGGGGAACCTGTAACCCTCAATTAGTCAAGTCTTTTATTTTGGCGGGCCCACTTCCTGTGTTGCCCCAAACTCTGCCAACTTATTTAAAGCCCCGCCTCCTCCAGTGCACTGTTGAACTGCATCACCTGTTCACTGTGATTGTGGCTGGCTGTTTGGAGTCTTCATGGCAAAGTCATACAAATCTTTGCATCCACTGATTTGATTAATTGAATTGTTGGCGTTTGTTACCTGGATCATCACCAGGATTACAACAGCTGATTATGGTTTAGTATGCTCCACTCTCTTCCAGAAGGTCGTTTTTTTTTCCTCCATTGTTTTCTCTTCCTTGATGGATCAGATCCTCTTTTGGATCTAAGGATGGCGAGCTAGGAGAAGGACCAGAACTTAATGATCTTTAAATTTGATCCATTCAGAGAACATTTGTGTCTCATTGTGCATTTGTAATTGTCTTGTTGTTTTTTGCTTTTAAATCACTAGTATATTCACCTAAACTAAAACCATTGTCTCCTGTCCTCATTCACACCTCAGGCTCCTTAAAAGAACCATCTTCTGATGCTGCTCTTGTAGCCGCAGTTAGCTACATAGCCCATAAATGTTACACAGAGTACCAGACAAGGAGAAAAACAAAGGGTTTTACTCCCATTCTTTTCTCATCACGAAAAAATCAGGCGGTTTGAGACCGATTCTCGATTTGTCGTTGTTCAACAAATCGATCCTGGAGAGAGGGTTTCACATGCTGACAATAAAACAGCTGTTGAAAAACATAAAGCAGAACGATTTCTTCACCTCACTAGACCTGCGGGACGCTTATTGGCACGTGCCAATAGTTCCGAAACATAGGAAGTTCCTGTGCTTCTCCTTCGAAGAAGCACAGTTCGAGTTCAAAAGATTACCTTTCGGCTCCTCTTTAGCCCAACGCACTTTTACGAAGTGCGTGGGGACCGCGAACCAGCCGTTACGCTCAGCTGGAATGAGAATATTCTTTTATCTCGACGATCTGCTTCTGATGAGCAGCTCCAGAGAGGAGGCTGCAGCTCAAACCAATGTTTTAGCAGAGCACTTGTTATTCCTTGGGTTTTCAATCAACTGGGAAAAGAGTTCCCCCCTCCCAAATCAAAGGATTGTTTATCTGGGGGTAGAACTCAACTCGTGCACGATGAGAGCTCGTCTGTCAGAACAGAGAGCTCACGACCTGTCAATTCAGTTGTCACGAATCAGACCAGGGAAAACTGTGACGGCAGCGTCCATCATGCGCCTTCTCGGGCTGATGGCGGCTGGTCACGTGGTCATGGAGCTAGGTTTGTTGCATATGAGGACGTTGTAACGTTAGTTTGCTTGCATGCATGTGGATCTGGTGCATCAGAAGAGGTGAAGGATCAAGGTTCCCCCCTCCGTGGGAACCGATTTACGTCACTGGGGGAACCCCCTGACGTTGTCAGAAGGAGTCTCCATGACCACACCTACGTGTCATGTCCCAGTCTTCACAGACGCATCTCTGATGGGCTAGGGCGGCACGTGTCAGGGTCACACAATTGTAGCGAGGTTGCCAGAACACACTCGCCTCCATATAAACGTGCTGGAGCTACTGACAGTTTTCAAAGTAGTGCAGCATTTTGCTCCCCTGCTTCGAGACAAACATGCACTGATTCACGCCAACAACAAGGTGGCAGCATCGTACATAAATCGACAGGGAGGCGTTCGCTCAGCCAAACTGTTGGACTTGGCGAAGCAGCTCCTCCTTTGGGCTCACCAGAATCTACGCTCTCTGTGAGCATTGTATATTCCTGGTGTTCTGAACAGAGGAACAGACATCATGTCAGGGGGGGCACGTCAGGGAGATTGGGCTCTGCACCCCGACATAGTAACACAGATCTGGTCCAGGTTCGGTCATCCGAGCGTGCAGAAGCGGTCCGTGGCATGTGCGAACTGAGCGGCCGCACAGGGCGCTATCCAGCAGGGGGCGGCATAAGAGGAGACCCCGCTCCTCGTTTTTTTATTTATTTAAATCTTTTACAACTTATGTTTTTAACAACATAACATAGAACACTACCGCGCTGCTCCTGGGCCGCCCCACCCTAATTTATTCACATGTCCTCAGTTTAATCCCCGTAGCAGCTGCTAGGTGCATTTCCTCAACCTAGGTCGTCCGTCCCCCCTCCACTTTTACTTTCGGATTTGTTACGGAGGTGGCACTACATGCGGTCAGTGGAAAGATGGAAGAGAGGAAGAGTGAAGAGAAAGATTAAAAAGAGAGAGGCTCTGGAAACAGACACAGCTAAATGTGCAAACATTGACACATTATTCACTCAAACAGCTGCAGTTTGTTAATGAGAGATCAAACAGGTAAGACTGTTATGTACCCCAGTTTTTAATGTGTTTAATAACAACAGTCTATCAGCTGACTGTTCCCTCCTGTTTTTTTGCTGCTGTAGTCTGCTACAGCCTGCTGGTTCAGGAAGAACTCACTTTTTTTACTCAGCCAAGTCCTTAATCAGGCTTAATTGGGCAGCACAGGTGTTCACCTGCAGCTCCTGCCTTTATATTTCACAGGTAGTGCCTTGAGCAGTGTGGAGACTTGATGGAACAGGATCTGGCTTGCTGATCAAGTGTGGGAGCTGGACTTGTGGAACAAGTTCTTGTTGAAGACACCCCAAGGTAATTAACCAAGTGTTGAGAGACAGTTTTAGAGTTGTGTGATATGCTAACACAGAGAGTCCTCCACCCTCTCTAGTTGTTAGTGTGTGTGCTCCAGGGGGAGTAGTAGTTGAGCTGTTTAGTGCTCTAAAATGACTCTGGCTGCCTAAAGCAGAGTGTTGTGTGGGTTGAGGCACCTTAAGTGCTAGCAGTGATTTAGTTTTGGACTTAGGAGGATTGTGGTTGTGTTTGAGCCTAGGAGGCTTAATTGAGTGACACTGAGGCCAGTGTTTGTTCAGCTGTCCTGAAGGAGGACAACTGTGGTCCACTGTGAGGAGGACTGTTAATTGCTTTTTTCTCTTTTTGTCTATTTATTTGTACTTTTGATAGGTGAGGTTTGGTAGCCTAGTTTTCGTATTTATTTCGTATTTTTACTTTTGGTAAGTGAGGACCTTATTGGTTATAGGTAGATCGTCACCTGGGGAAGCACTACGGCCCTATATTGGGGTTGGGTTTGCCTGGGTGGCGTTTTCTTATGTTTGGCCAGACTCACCTATCCATCTTTCCTTTGTACTTTCTTTCTTTAGTTTTTTTAGGGCGCTGTTCCAGGAGAAGACGCTCCAGGCCTGGTGGGAGAAGCCAGAAGGGACCTCACCAGCTTGGTCGCCCTTAGTTTTAGTAAATAAAATTTCTGTTAAAACTTCTTCTGTGTTCAGTGTCCATGAATATGTTTTGACTGTTTTACGGTCGTAACAAAGACATGCTGTTGAATTTTGTTGCAAAACACCATTCAAGTTAATTATCAAGTCAATGAATTTTGTGGTGTGTAGCATTGTGACATAACATACTGTTAAATAATTTAAATAATATTATATGAGTCTGGATGAAGACCTGCTCTATATGAAAAGTGCCCTGAAATGTTAGATAACCCTTTAATGAAATTGGCCTGAATTGATCATAAGTCTTTGTAAAAAGGGGAGATTTGTGCAGTTATGACAATTTTTTAAACGTGATTTAGTGTCAGGAGTGATGAGGGGATTGTTCCTGTCAGTATGAAGGAACAGGTGAGCTGTTCTAACTGTGTGTGAACAAACAAGCATTAGTTCCAATATAAACACTTTCTAAACGACAGTAGTGACATTGGCCCTCATGCACGAAAATGTTCGTATTTTTATCCTAAATTTCTCCTACTTTTGTTCGTACGAAGCGTTCGTACGAACATGCCACGTCAGATCCAACAAAGTCTTCTATCGTCAGGAAATGTGTGTATATGAGCTGTGTAAATAATGATGAATCCCACCTGTTCTATTCACCTGCTCGTGCACGCGAGAGGTTATTTACATAATTCCCACCCCTCAAAACACCATATAAGGATATAGTTTCCTGCCACCGCGAGCAGGAAGTGTCCATTCATTCCGGCTTTTATGCGTCAGAAAACACACAAACGCGTTTGGCGAATTAAAATTGACTCGCCTTTGATCATAGTGTCAGCCCCGGATCTGAGCGCAGACCCACACAGAATACAGATGACATCAGTGAGCGCCCACAGTCAACAGGCAGTTTATATTAAAAATGACATGAAACAACTGAATAAGCTGGTTTCGCTTTTTTCTCCCCTGTCTCTGCAGCGGCGCTGTGTATGTGTGTGTGTGTGTGTGTGTATGTGTGTGTGTGTGTGTGTGTCGACAGTGGCGCGTGGCGTGGTTGCGCGGGGCGCGTTGCGTGGCACACGGTGGTCGACATGAGTGGCGCGGGGGGGCGCGTGGCGCGTGGTGGTTGCGCGGGGCGCGTTGCGTGGCACACGGTGGTCGACATGAGTGGCGCGGGGGGGGCGCGTGGCGTGGTTGCGCGGGGCGCGTTGCGTGGCACACGGTGGTCGACATGAGTGGCGCGGGGGGTCACGCGCGGGTGGCGCAAGGTGGTGGACGTGGGGGGGGGGGGTGTTGAAGCCGCTTTAATTAAACCAATATGTGTGGTTGCATTTAATTGTTTTTAAACTCAAAATATTTTCTAAATAACGAAATATAAAGTTATTAGTGGAGAAAAGGCCGTCTGGATGACAGCAGACTGACGCTCCTAAAATATACGACAGGTCTGGACCACACGTAAATTTTGTTCGTATCTGAAAAAAATCCTAGGATACGAAAACATTGTTGGATGCCACAAATGATCCTAAATCACTCGTATGAACAGTATAAGAACAAATCTGTGCGTACGAACGGTTTGTGCATGAGGGCCATTGTTATCATTAAAAGTAAGATAATTGTTGGATTCACTCCTCCCATTTTCCACTAGAGGGCTCTATAGCTTTACCTTTTGTTTAAGTGAGTTGACGGTTAAACAGGAAGTGAATCAACGGCGGACCGGAAGTGGGTTTTATTTAGCCGTTAGCTGAAAATAACAAGCCAAATCTAACATAAAATCATATCTTACTTGTGTTCATGATTATTGCCCAACGTGGTAAGTTATATTTAATGCTGTAAGATGTGAGAGATATGTTATTTTGTAGTTCTAAGCGTGGGTTTTGGTGAATTAGCTTAGAGCTAATAAGATGCTAACGGGTAGCAGCTAGTTAGCTAACTTTCATTTATTTATTTATTTATTTATTCATTTTATAAAAAAGAACACATAGCAAACACATGTTTCTTGTATAAAAAAGAAAATATAAAATGAAAGGCTAGTTAGCTAAATGATAGCTTTGTTGCTACACTGTGATATTTAAATGCTGATGTTTATAACTGGTTGGTTAAATCTATTCTAGTTCTTAAGTATATGTTTAATCTATTCAATCAAATTAATATATTTAATCAATTTTATTTCATTCAATTAATCTATTCAAATCTATTCTAGTTCTTAAGTCTATGTTTAAGTTTGTGTTTATTTGAATTTTGCAATACTAAGTATTGGCATTTTTGTTTATTTTATTTACAGTTTAACCGGCATGTTCGTGTGAAAACACTCGGCAATTAAAGGCAACAATAACAACAACAACGACCTTATGTTCTTTGTAACATAAAGTTAAACACGAGGCAACCATGTCTGAAGACCTTGCAACACTAAAGAGGAAGAGAGGACAAGCTAAAGCAGCTGTAACTAAGATGATAACAACTGCAAATGAAAAAATCAGAGAAAATAAGCCAGAAGAATTAAGGTCAGTGCTGCAAAGCCTCGACTTAGCACTTGCACAGCTTCGAGAAATTCATAGATGCTATCATACTCAGCTCACCGATGATATTGACAAAGAAGAGTCTGATGCTTATGAGAAGCTTATATTGATGAACGTTCATGATGTGCGTCACGAGGCTCTAGCCTGGCTGCAAGAAGAGGAAGATGGAGCTGGTGTCCATCCAAATGTTGATGATGAGTCAGATGTCACTAAAGTTGATTTATTTAGTGAACCACCAGCTGACATGAAAGATAAAAATTCCACATCAGCAGAACTGGAGAAAATCCAAGCCCTAAGGAAGAAAGAGAAGGAAAACTTTGAGCTACAAATTAGACTCAACAAGGTGGAGTTTGAGCTGGAACTTCAGCGAATACATCACAAGGCTGAGCTGGACGCACAGATGCTACATAATCAGCAAAAGATGCAAGCCCTAGCTGCAGATCTTCATTCTACACCTAGAACTAGAAAAATCCCTACTATAATACAACCATCAACATCACAGATAGCAGATGATTCAATCTCACAACTGCTAGAGTTTTCAAGGCAGCAGTATCAAGCCCAAGTAGACTCTCTCAGGCTCCCACCAACAGATATGATCAAGTTTGATGGTGACCCCCTCCAGTATTGGAAGTTCATGAGACTTTTTACTACAATGGTGGACAAAGAGTCTGTTTCTGCTGAAGAAAAGTTAACTCGTCTGCACCAGTACACAGAAGGAAAAGCTCGAGATGCTATTAGTCACTGTCTATACAACCTCAGTCCCAGCGCAGGTTTCAAAGAAGCACTTGAGCGACTAAAATCAAGATTCGGAAATCCTCATTCCATCTCCCAAGCTTGGGTTGAAAAGGTTTTGAACTTTAAAGAGATCAGAGACAGTACACAACTGAGAGACTTCGCAGACCAACTAAGAGGCTGTAAGGACACACTTGCTGCCATGAAATGTGAAGAAGAGCTTAGTGGCCGCCGCACATTAGTTGAGATAATTAGCAAGCTACCATCAGATCTCAGGGCCAAGTGGTTAAATAAAAACCATGACATCACAAAGGAGGGACGTCTACCGAAACTCGACGACGTCGTCAGCTTTGTGGAGACAGAGGCTGAAAAGAGATCAGATCCAGTCTTTGGTGGGTTAATTAGCTACAAGAAGCAGGAGAAGCCAAACAACTTTACATCACCTACCAAAGTCTCTAAGAAACATCATCAAAGCTACCCCACCACTGTCAAGGCAGCTGCAGTCCAGGAGAATAAGTCCACACGTACCAAGAAGCCAGCTTATTTAAAATGTCTCAAATGTTCAGAGCACCATTTCTTAAACCAGTGCCCAGATTTCAGATCACTAACAGTGCCAGAGCGTCTTGTGTTCGTTCAAGGAAAGAACCTGTGTCAAAATTGTTTTATGATGGGTCACAACGCTGAGATTTGCACGCGCAATTGGGTGTGCAACGTTCCTGGCTGTGGACAGAAACATAACACATGGCTGCATCCTAACCACACTAACAGACAGAACGCTACAGCAGGGCAGGACACCACTGATGAAAATAAAACTACCCAACAAACACAAACTACCAGATCACCTAATGTCACCTGTGGGTTCGCTGGAGCTGCAAATGGAAAAGTTTGTTTGCCTATTGTTCCTGTGGTCATTAGGGGCAAAGCTACAAACATCAGTTCTGTCACATATGCATTACTAGATCCTGGAGCCAACACCAGTTTAGTGTCAGAAGAACTGACCAAGAGACTCAAGGTCAAAGGCAAGCCTGCAAGGTTAGACCTTGATACAATAGGAAGTAGCCAAGAAGGAATATTTACTAGAAGTGTAGATCTTGAGATTAGCTCTCTACACGATGACAGCATCTACACGCTTAATGGTGTGAGAACACTTAAGAAATTAAACATAGGACTTAGCTGTCTCGCGACACCTGACGAGGTAGCCAGATGGGATCACTTAGCAGACATCCCTATTCCCAGCCTCAAGGCCAATGATGTGCACCTCGTCATTGGACAAGATGCTCCACGTCTTCTCAGAGTTGAAGAGTACCGCGTGGGAGGTGATAATGACCCTTACGCTACCAGAACAGTACTCGGCTGGGCCATAAATGGACCCGTCGATTACAAAGAAGGTAGGAAAGCCAAGGCCTACTTCCTCAAGTCAGATCAAAGTCTGCAGACACAAGTGAAAAGATTTTGGAAACTTGATGACCCCACTCAACATAAAAATCTGTCAATCAATGACCACAAGGTGACTAAACTGTGGGAAAACTCACTTTCCAAAGAAGGCTCACACTACACCTTAGACATACCTTTTAAGAAAGAAACAGTGACACTACCTAACAATATCAACTTAGCAACACAGAGACTACAACTACTGGAACGCAGATTAACAAAGGACCCAGACCTGAAAGACAAGTACGTGGAGGCAATGAAGTCAACCGTCGATAAAGGATATGCAGAGGAGGTCCCAGCCTCTTCGCTTGACTGCACTGATGGCAAAGTGTGGTATCTCCCACATCACCCAGTAACTCATCCACGCAAGCCTGGAAAGGTTCGAGTCGTCTTTGATTGCGCAGCTAAGTACGATGGAACATTTCTCAATGACGTCATCCACAAGGGACCAGATCTGACAAACAAATTAATAAATGTGCTCATCCGTTTCCGCCGAGGTCCAGTTGCTGTAATGGCAGACATTGAAGGAATGTTCAATCAGATACATGTAACTCCAGAACACAGAGATGTGTTACGGTTCCTGTGGTGGAAGGACCACGATCCTAACAATGAAGTAATTACTTACCGTATGACGTCTCACCTCTTTGGCGGAGTGTGGTCTCCAAGCGCAGCAAGTTTTGCATACAGATGTGCATCAGATCATGCACATCTGTATGACACAGTTACCATCTCCACTGCAGAACAAAATTTCTACGTGGATGATTGCCTGAAATCCTCAGACTCACCTCAACAAGCCATCCGTCTAGCAGCGCAGCTGATCGACCTACTCATGCAAGGAGGGTTTCGCTTGACTAAATGGACAAGCAATTCAACAAAGGTCCTGAAGTCTATCCCAGAGGAGGAACATGCAAATCAAGTGCCATTGTTGGACCTGGATGGAGATCCATCATTGGAAAGAGCTCTGGGGGTGTTCTGGGACACAACAGATGACTGCATCACCTTCATTATCAAGGTCAAGGACAAACCCAGCACAAAAAGAGGCATGCTAAGCACAATAAGTTCAGTTTATGACCCCCTGGGGTTAGTTGGCCCGTTCATTCTAGGGGAAAGACACTATTTCAGACACTATGTCGCATGAAGCGAGGTTGGGATGAAACCATCCCAAGTGACATTGCTGAGCAATGGGGCCGGTGGTTAGACGACCGGCCAATACACAAGCTATGTTTGCTAGAATGAAATATGAATGAGTAGGCTCTAATTACCTTCAGCTTGTGTGTTTTTCTTTTCTTCATATGTTATAGATGATTTTTCTTATTTTCATGTTCACGATTACTGTAAACTGTTAATTATTACTCTAAGTCAAGTTATCACCATGAAAATATGTAACAGATATTTTCATTTGAAAGGTTTCTTATTACAAGGTTAAATTTGAGTAGTTAAGTAAGGTTATTTAATTCTAGCTTGTCGCTCACCAATTTTCTCGGATGACCGTCTATCGAGGTCATCGGGGCCGGGATGTTGGATTCACTCCTCCCATTTTCCACTAGAGGGCTCTATAGCTTTACTTTTTGTTTAAGTGAGTTGACGGTTAAACAGGAAGTGAATCAACGGCGGACCGGAAGTGGGTTTTATTTAGCCGTTAGCTGAAAATAACAAGCCAAATCTAACATAAAATCATATCTTACTTGTGTTCATGATTATTGCCCAACGTGGTAAGTTATATTTAATGCTGTAGGATGTGAGAGATATGTTATTTTGTAGTTCTAAGCGTGGGTTTTGGTGAATTAGCTTAGAGCTAATAAGATGCTAACGGGTAGCAGCTAGTTAGCTAACTTTCATTTCATTTATTTATTTATTTATTCATTTTATAAAAAGAACACATAGCAAACACATGTTTCTTGTATAAAAAAGAAAATATAAAATGAAAGGCTAGTTAGCTAAATGATAGCTTTGTTGCTGCACTGTGATATTTAAATGCTGATGTTTATAACTGGTTGGTTAAATCTATTCTAGTTCTTAAGTATATGTTTAATCTATTCAATCAAATTAATATATTTAATCAATTTTATTTTATTCAATTAATCTATTCTAATCTATTCTAGTTCTTAAGTCTATGTTTAAGTTTGTGTTTATTTGAATTTTGCAATACTAAGTATTGGCATTTTTGTTTATTTTATTTACAGTTTAACCGGCATGTTCGTGTGAAAACACTCGGCAATTAAAGGCAACAATAACAACAACAACAACGACCTTATGTTCTTTGTAACAATTGTCCTTGAGGTTTTGTTGTCGTTTGTAAGCAGTAATGATCTTGTAGTTACCGAAGTGGGGATTGGTCTCTGCAAATGTATTAAAATTGTGTTTAATGTTCTGTACGAGGGTACGGGCCGGGGCCGTGTAGTTAGTCACTACTGGTATTAGGGGATCCGTGGTCCTTTGTTTGGGTTCTAGGAAATATTTGGCACATCTCCGGAGGAGTGTCCATGAATACCCCCTGTTATGTAGTGCTACGAATAACAATTTTTCCGTGGTCCTTTGTTTGGGTTCTAGGAAATATTTGGCACATCTCCGGAGGAGTGTCCATGAATACCCCCTGTTATGTAGTGCTACGAATAACAATTTTTTTGCCTGTACAAAATCAGAGGACTGTGTACAGATCCTATGAAACCGTAGTAGCTGAGATTTAACTAAGCCAGAAAAGGTGTGATTTGGGTGGTGGCTAGTTTTATGTAGAAGTGAGTGGGTGTCCATCCATCCATCCATCCATTTTCGTCCGCTTATGCAGGGTCGGGTCGCAGGGGTAGCAGCCTAAGTAGGGAGGCACAGACTTCCCTCTCTCCAGCCACATGGAGCAGCTCCTCTGGGGGAATCCCAAGGCGTTCCCAGGCCAGCCGAGAAACATAGTCCCTCCAGTGTGTCCTGGGTCTTCCTCTGGGCCTCCTCCCGGTGGGACATGCCCGGAACACCTCCCCAGGGAGGCGTCCAGGAGGCATCCTAACCAGATGCCCGAGCCACCTCAACTGGCTCCTCTCGATGTGGAGAAGCAGCGGCTCTACTCCGAGTCCCTCCCGGATGACTGAGCTTCTCACCCTATCTCTAAGGGAGAGTCCAGACACCCTGCGGAGAAAACTCATTTCAGCCGCTTGTATCCGAGATCTCGTTCTTTCGGTCACAACCCAAAGCTCATGACCATAGATGAGGGTGGGAACGTAGATCGATCGGTAAATTGAGAGCTTTGCCTTTCGACTCAGCTCTCTCTTCACCACGACAGACCGGTACAGCGCCCGCTTCACTGCGGATGCTGCACCTATCCGCCTATCGATCTCACGCTCCAGTTTTCCCTCATTCGTGAACAAGACCCCGAGATACTTAAACTCCTCCACTTGGGGCAGGACCTCATCCCCGACCCGGAGAGGGCATGCTACCCTTTTCCGGCTCAAGACCATGGCCTCGGATTTGGAGGAACTGATCCTCATCCCGGCCGCATCACACTCGGCTGCAAACCGCTCCAGCGAAAGCTGTAGATCACGATCTGATGAAGCCAATAGGACCATATCATCTGCAAAAAACAGAGAAGCGATTCTAAGGCCACCAAAACGGATCCTCTCAACACCTTGGCTGCGCCTAGAAATTCTGTCCATAAAAGTTATGAACAGAATCGGTGACAAAGGGCAACCTTGGCGGAGTCCAACTCTCACTGGAAACGAGCCTGACTTACTGCCGGCAATGCGGACCAAGCTCTGACACCGGTCGTACAGGGACCTAACAGCCCATATCAATGGGCCTGGTACCCCATACTCCCGGAGTACCCCCCACAGAACCCCCCGAGGGACGCGGTCGAATGCCTTTTCCAAGTCCACAAAGCACATGTAAACTGGTTGGGCAAACTCCCACGCGCCCTCCAGGACCCTGCTGAGGGTGTAGAGCTGGTCCAGTGTTCCACGACCAGCACGAAAACCACACTGCTCCTCCTGAATCCGAGGTTCGACTATCCGACGGACCCTCCTCTCCAGAACCCCTGAATAGACCTTACCAGGGAGGCTTAAGAGTGTGATCCCCCTATACTGTAGTTGGAACACACCCTACGGTCCCCCTTTTTGAATAGGGGAACCACCACCCCAGTCTGCCAATCCAAGGGAACTGCCCCCGATGTCCACGCGATATTGCAGAGTCGCGTAAGCCAACACAACCCCACAACATCCAGAGCCCTAAGGAACTCAGGGCGAATCTCATCCACCCCTGGAGCCTTGCCACCGCGAGCTTTTTAACCACCTCGGTGACCTCAGCTCCAGAGATTGGAGAGCCCGACCCAAAGTCCCCAGGCTCCGCTTCCTCAGTGGAAGACGTGCCAGTAGGATTGAGGAGGTCTTCGAAGTACTCCGCCCACCGACTCACAACATCCCGAGTTGAGGTCAACAGCACGCCATCCCCACCATAAATGGTGTTGGTCGCGTACCGCTTTCCCCCCCTGAGACGCCGGATGGTGGACCAGAATCGCCTCGAAGCCGTACGGAAGTCATTCTCCATGGCCTCTCCGAACTCCTCCCACGCCCGAGTTTTTGCCTCAGCAACCACCCGAGCCGCATGCCGCTTGGACTGTCGGTACCTATCTGCTGCTTCCGGGGTCCCACAGGCCAAAAAGGCCCAATAGGACTCCTTCTTCAGCCTGACAGCATCCCTCACCGCCGGTGTCCACCACCGGGTTCGAGGGTTGCCACCACGACAGGCACCAACAACCTTGCGGCCACAACTCTGATAAGCTACCTCGACAATAGAGGCGCGGAACATGGCCCACTCGGACTCAATGTCCCCCGCCTCCCTCGGAACGTGTTCAAAGCTCTCCCGGAGGTGGGAGTTAAAGCTCCGTCTTACGGGAGACTCTGCCAGACGTTCCCAGCAGACCCTCACAATACGTTTGGGTCTGCCAGGTCTGACCGGCATCCTCCCCCACCATCGGAGCCAACTCACCACCAGGTAGTGGTCAGTTGACAGCTCCGCCCCTCTCTTCACCCGAGTGTCCAGGACATGCGGCCGCAGATCAGATGAGACGACAACAAAGTCGATCATCGAACTGCGACCTAGGGTGTCCTGGTGCCAAGAGCACATATGGACACCCTTATGCCTGAACATGGTGTTCGTTATGGACAATCCATGACGAGCACAGAAGTCCAACAACAGAACACCACTCGGGTTCAGATCAGGGGGGCCGTTCCTCCCAACCACACCCCTCCAGGTCTCACTGTCATTGCCCACGTGAGCGTTGAAGTCCCCCAGCAGAACAAGGGAGTCCCCAGGAGGCGCACTCTCCAATACCCCCTCCAAGGACTCCAAAAAGGGTGGGTAATCTGCGCTGCCGTTTGGCGCATAGGCACAAACAACAGTCAGAGCCCGTCCCCCCACACGTAGGCGAAGGGAGGCTACCCTCTCGTTCACCGGGGTGAACCCCAACGTACAGGCACCAAGATGGGGGGCAACAAGTATGCCCACTCCTGCTCGGCGCCTCTCACCAGGGGCAACTCCAGAGTAGAAGAGTGTCCAACCCCTCTCAAGGAAACTGGTTCCAGAGCCAGAGCCATGCGTTGAGGTGAGTCCGACTATTTCTAGCCGGAACCTCTCAACCTCACACACTAGCTCAGGCTCCTTCCCCACCAGAGAGGTGACATTCCATGTCCCAATGGCCAGCTTCTGTAGCCGAGGATCAGACCGCCAGGGTCCCCGCCCTCGGCCACCACCCATCCCACATTGCACCCGACCCCTTTGGCCCCTCCCATAGGTGGTGAGCCCATGGGAAGGGGGACCCACGTCTCCTCTTCGGGCTGTGCCCGGCCGAGCTCCATGGGTGAAAGCCCGGCCACCAGGCGCTCGCCAACGTGCCCCACCTCCGGGCCTGGCTCCAGAGTGGGGCCCCGGTGACCCGCGTCCGGGCGAGGGAACATTTTGTCCATTTATTTTACTCATCATAAGGGGTCTTCGGGTTGCACTTTGTCTGGGTGTCCGTTGTTTTAAAAAACACTTTAATATCTAATTTGTGTGACATATTCAGAGTCAGAGAGTCAGAGAGTCTTTATTGTCATTTGCACCGCATGTGGTACATGTGATGAAAACGAGATTATGTACACGAGGTCCCAGTTACATCCAACAACAAATGAAAGAGAAAAACAGTAATAACATCTAGAATTAACTAAGAAAAACATCAACTAGTAATACACTAAGCCTAATATAGTGGGAATAAACAGCAGCACGAACATGAGTTTGTATGAGCAGATGGTCACAGATGAACACAGATGAACACAGCAACAAGAAAACAGATCAGCATCAGTATGATGTGATATTTTGCAGTGTTTATTTTTTATTTTATTTTTATTTATTCATGAGTCTAACAGCCTCAGGGTAGAAGCTGTTCCTCAGTCTAGTGGTTCTACACTTGATGCTCCTCAACCTCCGTCCTGAGGGGAGTGGGGCAAAGAGTGAGTGTGCTGGATGAGTGAGGTCTTTCATGATGCAGGTGGCTCTTTTCCTGCATCTGGAGGTATAAATGTCTGTGATTGTGGGGAGACTGACTCCAACAGACTTCTGTGCAGCCTTCACCACTCTCTGCAGAGCTTTCCTCTCTTCAACTGTGCAGCCTCCATGCCACACGTTGATGCTGGAGCACAGGATGCTCTCCACTGCACACCTGTAGAAGGAGGTGAGGACTGGGCTGCTCAGACCAGCTCGTCTCAGCCGTCTGAGGAAGTAGAGTCTCTGATTATATCTATATCTATATATCTATATCTAGATATTGAAGTTGTTTTAAAAAATACTTTAATATCTAGTTTGTGTGACGTATTGAAGTTGTCACCTTTATATACCTTATGTGGTTCCGGGCCCCCAGACAGGACGGAGTGTGCCTGGGTTCTATTCCTTCTGGAAATATTACCTCCTACTTACCTGTCTATATTTTAAGGTCCACATTTATAAACGAACGAACCGCCCCTCATAGAATGACTAGATGGGACTTCATAGGCAAAGTGGGCGGTTCGTTCGAACCGGGCGAACCGCCCCTGGCTACACGCATGGGGGGTGGAATAAATTTAAAAGGTGAGAACAAAGTTCGGAACAGTGTTTTAAGGACAAACAGTCATCTGTCACAAGAAACAGATTGCTGTACCCGGTGTACCCTTCAACTTGAAGGAGCTGAAGGAGTTGTGCCATGAAGAATGTGTAAAACTTTCAGTGGCTAGATGTGACTATTGTGACACGGTTGCACAGTTGGCAGAGCTGTCGCAAGAATATCAGCAAGAAGGTCATCAGACCAAATCTTGACCAGGGGGCCTCTCTGGGTGATGTTTACCTGTTCTCTATGTGCATGCGTGCTGGATATGGGCACCGGTGGCACCGGTGACCCCTATGACCCGAAAAGGAAGAAGCGGGTAAATATAATGGATTGATGGATGGATGGATGGACAGACGGATGGAGGGACATGGTGCCTTAAAGTCCAACACCCACCATGTTTTCAAATTGCATCGCCATTAATATTTATTAGTTTATTTAAAAATAATACAGGAGCGTTTATTTATATTGTAGAGAAATAACGCTAAATGTGTTATTTCATGATTTATAGCAGATTTTAGCAGAAGCTCCAGGAAAAATCTGCTCCTCTCCATATATGGGCATTCACATGGGCATTCACGTCACTAAAGTGACGCCTTGGAGTTACAGGCGGAGTTATAATAAGCATTCATCAACTTCCATGACCGCTGCTCTGAGCGAGGAAAAGAAAAAGCGAAGCATTTTTAAATATTCCCTAAAGCTGCCTGTTGATTAATCCTGCTGTCGCTCACTCATGTCTATCATATTCTGAGCGAGCATCCACGTAGACATACTAGTTTAATTCGCTTGATCGCGACAAATTCATTCATTTCCGCATCGGCTTTTTATTCTCTCCCCCCGTGACCAGACAGGTCGGGAGTACAGAAAGGCAGCCGCGCAGCGGAGCTCTGCGCGCGTGCTCCCCCGTGCTCCCCGCAACAAGGCTGACGAGAGCAATTACATACACTCGAGGGAGCAAATTACACCGGCACGAATTCGGAACTTCAAAGGTGACCAGCGGAACGAGGAGCCAGAGACGCGCGCGGCTCGCTCCTCTGGGCAGGAGCAGCAACGGTCCGCAGCGGTGTTATAAAATAAATAATAAATAAAATCAGAGCGCTGGTCCATATGTACACACAAATGCACCAGGAAATATGCAGTTTTAACTCCCACTCTCTCTCATAAACCTCCATGGAAACTCACTCCTGCCTTCTGCCTTCTGGGTGGAGATGTAACAAAAGTCACATGACACTTCGGAACTCTTCGGCCAGGTTTCCGGATTCATTCGGGAGTGGGTTTTTTTGTTTTGTTTTTTTAACCCTCGCCTGGCCCAAATGCAAAAATGAAAATAGACATAATATTAAATTACAGTAATTGTCCTATATGGTGAATTGTTACTGTCATGGTGGGTGTTGTCCTTTAATGATGGCTGCAAACTGTGGTGGTTTGGGATAATTATGCAAACGTAGGTTTTTTTTCAGTCTCATTTCTTGCTTATTTATGAAAACTCGCTTTTCATATAAAGTACTATTTAAATTGATTAAATTAAAAAATGCAACCCACAAAACCTTTTTTATATCCAAGTTGTGTAGAAAGAAACAGAGAAAATGTCAAGTGGGGTGAATACTTGTGCTCAGTGTAAAGTGGACGAGTTTGTTTGAAAGTGAAAATAAGTGTAAAGCAGCTGGTGGAAAGACCAGCAGAACATTATATCATCTTAATTCCATCTCCACCTCTTCTTCATCTCCAACAACCTTCCCTGTTAACTAGCAGTGCAGGGCGAGCAGAAGTGCTGAGAGTGGGCTCTGCTGACGAGCCGACTGTATTTATGTCTTTTTCACAGGTTCTGTATGAATTATGCATGAGGCCTGGCTGTGGCCCGCGGCAGCTTTGGATGTAAATCGATAGGTGTTCACTTGGGCTGACACAAATGATATCTCCCATAAGCAGCTCCCTCATCTCTCCTCTGTCCCTGTCATTTACGCCCCATCCCGGAATAATCATGTTTACCAATGCGACATCGCTCGCACCTAGAAAAACACACTCGAGGAAAACACCGGACTGCTGCCGTTTTGAGGAATGTATTCATGAAACGAATAAACAGATGAGTAAGTAAAACCTTTTCATTACCTGAAAGGACAAAAGTGAAGCATGGACTGAAAGGAAATGGTTTACTTTCTTCTCTGAAAGCAGGAAAACTCAAAGACAAAATAAAAAGCCACAAATCTTGACATCTTCATTTCTTCTTTGCCTGATTTTAAAACCTTGAGACTATTGTTTGATGTATGGTGTTTATTTTTTTTTTATGAAAGCTTTAATGTAATTCCTTGTGGAGCTCATTTTTAATGCGCTCCAAATATTCTATAATGAGTGTAGTGCATACTCTATAGTGGTTCCAAACTAAACACCTCTGGAAATGTTCTTGATTATCCTCTTTGGACTTGAGATATTTAGTCTGAGGCTCTCTCAGCCGTCGCCTCTCTCTCTCTCTCTCTCTGAGAGAGAAAGAGAGAGAGAGAGAGAGAGAGAGAGAGAGAGAGAGAGAGAGAGAGAGAGAGAGAGAGAGAAAGAGAGAGAGAGAGAGTTTTTTTTTAGCTTTCGGAGCCTAGCATCTCCTAATGCCACTTTTGGCAGGAACCTTGGTGTCTGACTCTAATGCACCCATAAGTGTCATTTTTCAGCATGCAGGGTTAATGTTGTGAAAGGGTATATTTTAAACCGAAGTGTGATCTTTCCCCAGACACAGAAGTAGGTCGAACCGGCAGCCTCTGCAGCAAAACTACGAGAAAAACCAACCGTCACAAATAAGGAATCAAGGAATCAAGGAATCAAGGAGTTTTATTAACATTGCATCAATTTCCACCGATTACAACGTAAGTATGTATTGCAGGCATCCAGAAGAGAAATGAGTGCAAAAGCTGCAGCAAAACAAAGCATATTACATGTTTTATCAACACACGATATGTTTTATCAACACACGACATGTTTATTCAACACATTGATATGCTCTTAGCGCGGCCAGGCCCAATCTGTCTCCAGATGAAGGTCAAAAGCAGGAAAAACAGGCAGAAACACTGGGATTCACAGCATTGATATTAAAAAAAGATGAATCACATTTTGTCTTCAAGACACCGCGTGATTCAGTAAAAACCATATCAGAGCACATTTAGGTACAATAACAAAGGAAATACGGCAGGCAAGGAGATTGTGTCCATGATTAATTTCAGACAAACACAAAGTTCAGCAGGTGTGCAGCTGGGTGTTATCCGAAGCCTCACAGAAATCTCTGGGGAGGGGGAGGGGGGGGGGCTCTTCAACTCCTCACTCTAGGAGAATGGATTCCCACAGCCCGCTTGTCAAGGACATGTGCAGAAGCCAGATAATGTTTCGTTTGTTATCCAAATAGACCACAGTGTTCTTTTCCACTGCCGCCTCCAAGTCTGTGGGTGCTGTTTCATGGCCGAAAGAAATCCAAATATGTGGTTCTGCTCTGCCCCGCTTTCATGAGCTTCCACCTGTCCCTTGATCGATCCTGGGTGGCTGCAAACAAGTCCCAAAACGGACAGCAGGTGCACGGTGGTCCACCACTGCACCAATCGTGCGATTGAGCTCATACAGCAGCTGGGATGAGGAGCCCACGACCCGGTTCAGAGAATTTTGCTGATCAGGCAGTCCCGACAGCGCTCTGATAGCCGCCGAAGCCTCCCTCAGCTTCCGATAACAAACAACTCCGGTTACGCCAAAAAACAGAGCAGTTGCTACCAATAATCCAATAATCCACAAATCCTCCACGTCTTCGACACTCAGAACGGACAGACACATGGGCTGCCACTGACCCCACGAGTCCAGCACGTATCCAGCCGCGTGTGTGTCGGAGGGACAGACAGCTTCTCCTGACACGGTCCGCTTCGTGGAAAAAATCTTATCCATTGAAGAAACAGCCCAATTGATTAATTCCATATTGGTTCGAGTGAGCGCTGAAGGGTCGCAGACGAGACGAAAAGCAAGCAGGGAGTAGGAAAAACTTAGGGAGGGAAGAGCAGAAAGATATGCGACCTGCCTTGCCGAGTGCCGGAAGAAGAAGATCCAATAACAGAAGTTTTGAAAAGACATTTGTGTCAACTTATTGTCAATAACAACTTTGTATGTGCTCATGTGGAATTGATGCTACTGTGTAGATTCCAAAAATCAGTCTTTGAGCAAAGGACCGTAAGATTATATGCACACTATGTCCAACACTGTTTGCATGCACATGGAGTTACCTTGCTTACCGGCATGCAGTGACTTTGGGTAATGAGCAGATATTGCACCAAATTTCCAAGACCACACAGATTTTTCAAAAGAAGAACAAGAATATCAATGATATTATTTAGAGGAGCTGTTTACGTATGAATTTAGTCATTATTGGATTTAAATACAGATGCAACAGCTGACAACAATGACACTGGGAGAAATTTGTGTCAAGCATGTGTGCATTAAACACACATTTGGATTTAAATTTTATATTTATTACAAGAAAATAAATAAATAAAATAGACAATGCCTATACATGCCTCTCTTTCAGATCATTAATGCATTTAGTGATGTCATGAATCAGTCGTAGTCAATATAAATACTGTATGCCTTTTTGAAAATTTTTTGTGTGTATATATATATATATAATAATAATAATGTCTTTGTCTGTCATCTGTGTATGTTTCCCATTCACAGACGAAATTCGTCTCTGCATTTAACCCAACCACCACCAGGTGGTGCAGTGAGCAGCCAGAAAGCGCCCGGGGAGCTGGAGAATTAGGTGTGCACTCATAGACACCCCAAGGTGTGTAGTGGCCGGGGTTCATCTCTGCATTTAACCCAACCATCACCAGGTGGTGCAGTGAACAGCCAGAAAGTGCTCGGG